>GL379912.1:267799-291166 GCA_000143925.2 Caenorhabditis brenneri | reverse complement strand
TTTTCACAGTATGTCTTTTCTGAGTGGTGTCACGTGTCTCCCCAGTGAGGAGAGAGGGTGTTATTTCTCGAGTGGGCTATTTATGAGTATTATTATACACAACATATATAATATATAAATATCTGGTGTTTGCACATTATCCATGTATAGGGATACACAGATTTTCTAGGATTTTTTTGATAATATCGAGTATTTCACCCTGTATGGCCCAACAGTTTGGATTCAACCAGTGGGGGTTTGACACCCATAGTGGTGTGAATTAATATTCCAATGAGAATAGCTTGGCTTTATATGGTCCCCGGCCCCACAGATCTTCATTTTTGCGAAAAATCAACTAAATTTGCAGAAAACAGCAGTTTTGTGCCTGAAGACGTGATGATAGAATTTTGCTCTGAACACAAAAAAACATTCAAATGGTACCAGCAATCGATTCCCGTTTGGATCTAGTCAATATCTCTTCAGAGAAAAAAGTTAGTTTTCTGGACCTATGATCTCGGTTCACCATCTGAAAGGGGGCGGAGCCTGATAAATTATGTGGCATAAGTATAAGTAGTGTTGGGGTACCACACACAAAAAATATCAGAACACTTGGACCAGTTTGAAACTTTTGTACATTACTGTCCTCGAGTTTATCAGAGAGCGTGTCTTAATTGATGTCTTCTGGTTTCTAAAAATTGGATGTGTCCAGTAGAAATAAAGAGTAACAGTATGCACACGAAGGTCCAAGAACCAGGGACGAAGTAGCATGACGTGGGCTAAGAGAGTCGGGAAAAAACTGAACACTTGGAATAAAATGGCGGCCTGAAAAATTATGTTAGGAATATTTCTGAAATGTTGTAAACTAACATCAATAAGGAAATGAACAAGTAATGGTACCAATAAAATAACCATTGTCCCAGTCAAAGTTCGTTCAATGTTGTTGGTTTGGGTAACTGATCTGACGTTGTTTCTGAAAAAATGAGTCATTGAAAAACACTCTCTTAGACAGTGAATACTTACAGAGATCTGGTTTTTCGTAACTTTTTGAACGTGAGAAAATTCAAAATGATGATAGAAAGACAAGTGATTGTGACAACAGTCATATCCTCAATTTCCAAAGTAATCTGAAAATTTGAAAATCAACAATTCCTATTGAAGTTTGGAAACATACCACATTGAAATAGCCGAATCCAGAAACAACAACAATCGAACCGAACGGGAAACTTCCAAACATTTGCATACATATCCCATAAGACGAAAGATGTGGAAAAGAGATGAACATTGCAGTGATAACAATAATAACAGGAACAATGAATACAGCCTGGAAAATAACATTATTGGCATGTATGTCCGTTAGTCATTTTTGATATATTGGAAACGACATGGTTCTGATTACGTCACTGTATGTCCGTAGTCTTTTTTGAAAATGACACAGTAACACCACGGTGAACAAGTCCTTACCAATTTTGTTTTCTTCTCCTGTACTGAAAACAATACAGCCACTCGTAATCCACAAAAGAATGCTGTTAACATTTGAGACGAATAACTCATTGAATAGAAGAAAAATGAGATGAATCTCAGCAATGATTGTGGATTTTCACTTGCACAATAGCTGGTCACCAATGATGTTAATGGGATTCGGAACAGCAAAAATTCACTGTTAATCAATAAAATAGGGTTGTTAAAAAAGGTTTTTCACGGTGACCTTTACCAATTTCCAAATTGGCATTGGTAACCAACACCAATTTGGAAACTGGTGTTGGTCACCAATACCGTTTTGTAGATTGGTGTTAAAAACCAGTCACTATTTTGAGTTGATTTTTTTCCAGACATAATAGTTTCAAAAAAATTTTTGAGCATTGAGAGATGAATCTGTATTACATTTAAACATTATAAACCAAAAATAACTATTCTATGGCAAGGCAAACTATGTTTTTAGACATATTTATGTTTTTGAACTCCATTAGCACCTAATTATCATTTGTCTTGCTTTTTTCTTGAAAAAACGAATAAATGATTCAAACCAATTCATTGGTGTTCAACACCAATTTGAAATGCTAGACTGGTCTACAAAAACCAACTTAGAAATGTTGGTTTTTTAAACCGAAACGTGAAAAATCATTGGTACCAATTTATTGGTTTTGGTCACCAACAACAACCCTACAATAAAATACCAAATAGTTGCATCAATATGAACGTTTGGAATATTTCCACTCGGAGTCCACTTTTCCGGATCGCGCTCCGGTTTTTCAAATAGAAAAACACAATTCTCAAGAAGACAAGAACACAGGGAACTGTATAGGCAAACGAGATCAAGAATACTATAGTCAGCCAATTCCATTCGTACACATAATTCATGTATTTTGGGATACCTTTAATCTGCATGTACTCATCAGGAACTGGGGACGAGGTAGAGGCCATCTTTGCTGAAATAGTTTAGATTTCGAAATTTTGAGCAAGAAAAGTTAGAAACGTTGTGGTAAAAACTGATTCGATAGAGCATGACTGTCTAGACTAAACAAGACCTTGACCGAACTCTCGAAAAAACTATGAATAACTCCAAGAAATTAATTTACACTCGAAAACAGGAACTGAAACATATTCATAACTCAGTTCGGCCTTGAAAACATTTTTTTTTGTGAGAAGAAAAATGGAAATAAATGATGTTATCAACTTCAAGGAGCTGAATTTCTCCCAGTCAATGTGAGAACAACTTTAAATTACTCAATTCGAGTTTGATTGAACAATTTTGCCATTTGAGCTGAATGAGCAAAAATGAGCAGTTGGTAGACAGGTGGTCAAAAGTTCTGGGTTCGAAAAAAAAACGTCAGAGACATAAAAAAGAATAAGACGAGACGAGAAAAAAGAAACATAATGAGGACTCTTGAATCCCACGGTTTGATGGGTTCAGTTCCTGTTGTCGGATAAGAAAATATGGGCTTTGATCAGGGAAACGAGCAGAATAGAATGACAGATGCACAATCTTGAACAAAGCATACCATCGGATTAAAAGTAGCTAATTGTGCATTTGGAGTAGGGGGTTTTTTACTTCTGATTAAAAAAAAATTTTCAAACATTGTTGAACAGTATGCACTCATTCTGAACAAAAACAAGAACTAGTAAGATATATTTATTCTAACAATATTAAAAATTACGAAGTTCATATCAAATCCGAACAATCTGCGTTGACGAAACGTTTACTGCTTTCTTTTGACTTCTAAAAATTGGGTGAGTCCAGTAGAAATAAACTGTAGCGGTATGAACACGAATATCTAGGAACACATGACGAACAATCACTAGATGGGATACCAGCGCGGGAGCAGCATTGAACACTTGAAACATAATTAAAGTCTGAAAGTGTTCACTTCATGAAGTTTCAGATCCCTTCGGATAACAAAAAAACTAACCGCAATCAAAAAATGAAAGAGTAATGGTACCAACAAAATAATCATTGTTCCGGTTAGAGTCCTTTCAATATTGGCTGATTGGGAAGCTGATTTTAAATTACTCCTGAATTTTGAAAATTGAAAAGGTTCTACAAAAAAGTGTGCTTACAAAGATCGGGTTCTGCGTAATTTTCTAAAAGTAAATATGTTCAAAACAACAATCGCAAGGCAAGTGACGGTAACGAAAAACATATCCTCAAGTTCCACAGTGATCTAAATTTTTCATATTTTGAGCTTTGTTTTCGATCGTTTTTTAAGTTACCGCATGAAAATAACTGAACACTGAAATCACAAAAATCGATCCGAATGGGAAGTTCCCAAACATTTGGATGCATAATCCGTAAGAAAACAGATGAGGTAACGCGACACCGACTGCGATAGCAAGTATAACAAGAGGGATGATTATAACCGCCTGTAAATTATATTTTGATCCAGGAATCTGAAGTTAGTCCAAATATTCTCTTACAATTCTAGTTTTTCTCTCTCCAACTGAATACAGTATGGCAACCCGAAGTGAACAGAAGAAAGCTGTTAATAATTGGGATGAGTAGCACATTGCATAATAGAAAAAGGAGATAAATCGGAGCAGTATTTGTGGATTTTCTCTTGCACAGTAGCTTGTGACCATTGTGGTAAATGGGATTCGAAATAGGAAAAATTCGCCGATAATAAACAAAATACCGAATAGTTGCATCAGTATAAACGCCTGGAATATTTCCACTCGGAGTCCACTTTTTCGAATTTGGCTCCGATTTTTCAAATAGAAAAATGCGATTTTCAAGAACACAATTATGCAAGGAACAGTGTATGCGATATAAATAACGAAGAGTGTGGTAAGCCAATTCCATTCGAAGACATAGTTCATGTACTTCGGAACACCTTTGATCGACATATACTCATCGGAAACTGGAGAGGTAGTAGAGGACATGATTTCTGAAAATCGTTTGGAAACTTTTATTTGAAAAAACACAGATTCAAATCAACAAACGCAAAAAAATACAGAAAAACTGTAGTACTAACAAAGGAAAAAGTAAGTAGAGATGATGAGAAAAAAACAGGAAACAGAGACCGTCTAGACCAGTGAGTACATCGGCTTGACTCTTGAAACAGCCATGACTAATTTCATGGAAGTAAATGAATCCTCAGCCAATAATTACTGGAATGGAAACATTTCCAAACATCAGTTACAGCATGAAAACACTGACACTCTCACAGAAAACAAATGAAAAATGATGTTATGAGCTCAATGAAACTGAACTTTCCCAGTCGATGTGGGAATGCTTTCTAGGTCTTTCCCACTTTTGCTCACTTCTTTTATACTTCAGAAAAGTTGATTGACCGATTTTTTCAACTGAATAGGCAAAATTAAGAAGACGAAGTGTGGTGACAAAACAAAACGATGAGCAATGAAAGTATGTAGACAGGAGGTGCACAAAAAGTGGAATGAGAAAAAAACGTCAGCGACGGGAAAAAGTGGAAAATGGAAACGAAAAAAAATAATGAGAACGAACACATTTCGAGCATACTTGTGAAATTTCGGCCCAAAATCGGCCTGTCTGGGCTAAAAAGGCCTGAATCGGCCCAAATCGGCCTGTTTGGTCTCAACAGAGCTATATCAGCCCGTCAGGTTCAAATAGGCCTGATCAGGCCTGAATCGGTCCGAACCGGTCTGTATGATCAGATACACGTAAAAAAGTTACGGAAATCGGCTCTATTCGACTTCAACGGTCCGCTCAGAATTGAACGGTCCGCTCACAGAACAACGGTCCGCTAAACCCCCAAAAATAAAACAACGGTCCGCCAACGGCCCCCAAAAAAAACAACGGTCCGCTGAGGAACCAAAAATAGAACAACGGTCCGCTGAAGACCCGAAAATAAAATAACGGTCCGCTGACCCGTCAAAAATAAAACAACGGTCCGGCAGTTTCGAATGCAAAAAAGTCGACCTTATAGATTTTTGACACATTTTTCAGCATCTGTTAGGGGTTTCACTTAATTCTTGAATAATTAATCCATTGCATTGCTAGATGGTTTTCTGTCAATAGTAAGCATAAAAACTGTCACTCTTGATTTTTTCAACCAGCAATGAGCGTGTGTGTGCTCTAGGAACTGTTTCCCATTAGAGCCGAATTTTCATTTTTGGCTGGCTTTTCAGTTTTCTGGTTTTTGCTAGCTACCCTGTGTCTGACCTGGGGACTTTACAAAAGAAGAGTACAACTTAAAGAAGTGAGGAGAGCAGTTTTCCTGTAACACTAATCATGGCAACATGAATATTTTGTAGCTGAGTAGCAGGTAAAAGTGTTTAAGGAAGATTTATGATAGTGTAAAAACAAGCAAAGTATTGTGACCAGACAGTTTTTATGCTTGCTATCGACAGATATAAAAGAGAACCATACAATGGATTAATTATTCAAGAATTAAGTGAAACCCCTAACAGATGCTGAAAAATGTGTCAAAAATCTATAAGGTCGACTTTTTTGCATTCGAAACTGCCGGACCGTCTTTTTATTTTTGACGGGTCAGCGGACCGTTATTTTATTTTCGGGTCTTCAGCGGACCGTTGTTTTATTTTTGGTTCCTCAGCGGACCTTTGTTTTTTTTGGGGGCCGTTGGCGGACCGTTGTTTTATTTTTGGGGGTTTAGCGGACCACTGTTCTGTGAGCGGACCGTTCAATTCTGAGCGGACCGTTGAAGTCGAATAGAGCCCGGAAATCTGCAAACAGGCTTATTTAGACCATTTTAGACAGAATCAGGCCTGTTCACACCAAACAGGCCGATTCGGGCCGATTCAGGCCTGTTTAGACCAAACAGGTCGATTTGGGCCGTTTCAGGCCTATTTAAACCAAACAGGCTGATTCAGGTCATTTTAGTCCAAACAGGCCGATTCGGGTCAAATCGAGCTGAACCAGGCTGAAAAGGCCGATGTGGGCCAAAACTGCGTCTCAGTCCTCACGGAATTCCCAGGAATGATGCTCCCGGGAGTACGCACTGGTTGGAATCTACGCAGACGGTAGACTACGATGGAGAAAACAAAAAGTTTTTGAAAAGAATGTTCCGGATTTTCAGACTGAAAGTATTCAAAAATACAACTGAAACTGGTCTGAGTGATCCCTTACTTTTCAATACCTCCGAGTTTTTACATTTTCGGTTAAAAAATAGTCAGATCGTAACAAAAAAAAACTGTCCGGGGTCCCTGAAGCGGTTTTCAAAACAACCCAGCTGGAAAACCTTTTTTAGACTTCATACAAAATTTTTCAGATTTATTGATAAACCGAGAACAATTAATCAAGAAATCTAACGAGAATTGAGTGAAGTAATTCTTCCCTTTTTTTCATGAAACATTGGATGCGAAAAATAGAATATCCACGGAACAGACACCATTCCGAAGTCGATTAAACGATTTCTGATGAAGAGAGCGTAAGGTACAAGATCTGGATTAACGATTCCAACTATCTAGAAATTCATAAATATAATGAAACTCTCTTCAATATCCTTCTACCGTTTTCCCACCACTTGCAAAGTGTTGAACCATGATTGCCAACGTTGTCATTGTTAACGATATTTGTGCTCGTCTATTCCTTTTACTTGTGTTTTTTCTGCAAAAAAACTTTAATTTCAACCACAACCATTTCTTTTTCAAGTAAACTTTCTCTGAAATAAAATCTGCCTGACTTTGAAAACCAAAACGCTGTTCACAACAACAATAGCAACTGGAGCGATGAAACTCAGCCCGAGCATAATGTTATCAGTCCTAATCTGGAAACAAACCCGAATTTACATTCAACGGAAATTAGACGTACGTTGAATAAAGTTTCTCCAAGAGAAAGTGAAATGGCATTTGGAGAGAATGGTGGTTTCAGTCTTCTGCAATCTCCTTGAGAAGGAATCATGTAGAAGTCAGCAAAGAATGGAAAAATGAAAGTGAACGGAACGAATATCGAAAAGATTTTTTTGCAGACCTGGAACTTTTATCAACTGGGTTTTTGTAGAGGATGGCATTTAGGATCTGACATGGGAACGACCCGAGGTGTTACCCTCGGATCTCTTAGATATTTTGGGGTTTGATAGTGCATGAGTGGGCTAAAACAAATAAAAAATTATAGCGGCCCGTTTTCACGTTCACCATAGTTATGACGTCATACATGATTTTCCAGAGAAATCTAGCATCGGCAGTTCAAGTGGGTGTAACTTTTTTCTTTTTCAACGAAACAAGCTGAGTTTTTGCTCATTTTGTAGCTAGAAATCTGACATTCAAAAATGCCAACTGGACCCCTTCACCACCTCCTACCAGAATCTCACAATTCTTGAAAATGTCAAAATCTTCACTTTGTATCAAATTCTTCACTTTGTAAACGTTGATTTTTTGGCTTGTAGAACCAAGTCGGGAATTCAGAGTTTCAGAACATTGAATTATTATTATTTTGTGTTTGATGAACTCATTTGATCATGTATCAAAGCGTATGCACCGATTCTGATAAATTCGGCTTCTTCGATTTTCAACCATATCAACGTACCCCTGAAAAATTTTCGTGAAAAGTGAAAAATTTTCAAAAAAGTCGAAATAAGTCTCGTAACTCAAAGGCTCGACCTATATTCGAATGTGTATACTTGCAACATTGACCGACCCAAGTCGAATAGTGATAGTCTCCCGAGGACGTTTTTCCAAAAATGGGCTCTTATTGAAATCATACAAAGTGAAGATTTTGACATTTTCAAGAATTGTGAGATTCTGGTAGGAGGTGGTGAAGGGGTCCAGTTGGCATTTTTGAATGTCAGATTTCTAGCTACAAAATGAGCAAAAACTCAGCTTGTTTCGTTGAAAAAGAAAAAAGTTACACCCACTTGAACTGCCGATGCTAGATTTCTCTGGAAAATCATGTATGACGTCATAACTATGGTGAACGTGAAAACGGGCCGCTATAATTTTTTATTTGTTTTAGCCCACTCATGCACTATCAAACCCCAAAATATCTAAGAGATCCGAGGGTAACACCTCGGGTCGTTCCCATGTGAGATACTATCCAACATTAACCATCTCCATCAAAACAACAACTGTCCTACCTGTTCATGAGTCTTCCCACAATAAATCACAATAATACGAGTGAAACAAAACAGGAATGAGTAGAAAATGGAACTGTAATTTGATGATAATTGAAGCATGTAGAGTATTTTGATTAGATGGCTTGGAGCAATAGAATGACAGAGAGTTGTGAAAAAACCAGTTGAGGGAAGACGGAAAACTATGTTATCAAATATGAAGAAATACAAATTCTGAAGAGAAACAAGTGTTCATTTTGTGCAGATGTTATCAAAAAAAACAAAAGTTACCGATAATTCCATCCAAATGAAAGCTTTGAAAAGGCACTGATGAACAGCAAATGATTTCATAACTGTTCGATTTGCGTAATAGTTTTGATTCATTTTCCAAACAATCCAAACGGTCAGAAACATAAAGAAAAAGGAAACAAGAATGAAGACATGAATATATTGGAAGACATCATCAAAGCACATCATCCTGTTCCCTGCGGATATGAAAAGAGAAAGAATTAATGGGCGTTTCTATGAAAATTTTTGAAGAATCGGCATGTTTCGTTTGATCTGTTTCTGAAGAGTTTTAAAGGCAATGAGAAACAAGAAAAAATTAAAAAATACGTTGAGATGGTGAGAAAAACCCGGAAACAGAGACCGTCTAGACCAGTGAATACATCGGTCAGACTCTTGCAACAGTCATGACTAATTCCATAGAACTGAATGATTAAAATCACTGAAATGGAGCCAATTTCATGCATCAGTTACAGCAGGAAAACACTGACTCTCTCACAAGAACAAGTTTTTATACTTCATGACTAGATCAAAAGACTTGATCAAACGATTTTTTCAACCGAATAGACAAAATTAGGAAAAAAAAGTGATTACAAAACAAAACGATGAGCAAGGGAAGTTGCGTAGACAGGAGGTGCACAAAAAGTGGAATGAGAAAGAAAAGTCAGCGACAGGAAAAAGTGGAAAATGGAAACGAAAAAAAAAATAATGAGGACAGGTACATAAACATCATTTTGTCGGTCGAACCAGTTCGTGTTTTCAGTTCATGGGTACGCGGAGAAGGACGCAAAAAATGGAATAACTGGTGCACAAAATTGAAAATTTTAGGTTCTTTATAACTTGTGTTTTTCGAAAAATGTCTTGCAAATCTGGTTTTTGATATATGATTCTGCTGGATCAGAGATCTCAAAATTGGTTCCTTTAAGGTTCCCACTCTTTAGCATCTTTTTTTCCGTCAGTGTGCATTTCAGTTCACAATAGCCATTACCAAAATCTTTATTCAAATTTTCTCAGAACGTAAATTTTTGAAACTTGAAACTCTCAAAACGACAGTTTCCTTTTTGAAAACTGGATGTGTAAAATAAAAATACAACGCAACAATGTTAGTTCGAATATCTAACATTGCCGGACGAGTCATTGAAAATAAGGAGAGGAATTCCGGTGCGATTTCGTAGATTTTGATGAGGACACTTGTCTGGAATTATATTACTGTAACTAAAAAAAATTTGTGAGTGTCACCGAGATAGTAAAATGAACAACAAGAGGAATCAGCAGAATTATGATAGTGCGGGTGAGAGTCCGCTCAACTTTCCTAGTATGGTTAGACGTTTGCTGGAGGTTTCTGAAAAGTTAACACGTTTTCAGTTGTTTGAAATTACAGTAACGCTTAGATTAACTTTATCTCTCGAAGCTTATTGAACATAAATCCATTCAAAACTATTATAACCAAGCATGTTAATCCGATGAAAATCATGTCTTCCATTGAAACTCTGCTCTGGAAAATTTCAGTTTTATTTGGAGCTTTTTCAACCAATTCTCACCCCATCCGCATAGTAGAAAAATGAAATGACAGAAATGGATCCAAACGGATACTGCCCTCCCATTTGAATGCACATTCCATCAGACAAGAGGTGTGGAAGCGCCGCAAGACTCGCAGCGAACAAACTGATAAAGGGGAATGATATGATATTCTGCAAAGTTTTTTATTTCTCATTGGAGCGCATTACCATCCCTACCAATCTCAAAGTATCCTCACTCATCGAATACAATATAACCATCCGTAATATACAAAACTGTACAGTGTACATAAGGGAAGAATACAGTGCGAAATAATAGAAAAACGAAATGAACTTCAGCAGGGTTTGAGGGTTTTGTGAAGCACAATAACTCGTAAAAAGTCCAGTGACCGGAATTCGAAGAGATAAAAATTCGCTGATGATCAACAAAAAATCAAATAGCTGCATCGCAAGGAATGCTTGATAGATTTCCAGTCGGAGTCCACTTTTCAGAATTTTTTGTTGATTTTGAAAGTAGAAGAGTACCATTTTCAGGAAAAGTAGGAAACCCAAAGTATCATAGATCATAGTGGTAAAAACCATAAGCGAAGTCCAATTCAACTGGTATTCATAGTTTATGTATTTTGGTTTGCCTTGGATTGAGAGATATTCTTCTTCTGTGAACATGTTTGGAAAGGAAAAATCGTATAGTTGAGACCGAAAAGTGATAGTGTTATGTGATGAATCTAGCTAACAAAACATAGAATATAAGAATATTTGATTAACTTCCGTTATGAGCTCATCTAGACGTGGTTAGAATCTCAGATACGGACAGAACACAATGATGAAACTAATGAGGACTCAGAACTTCATAGTTGAATGAGTTTCGTGTGCTAGCAGTCTGCTTCTTTATCCGAAAATAAGTTAAACAGAAAATATTAGTCTTTATTTGAAAAGAGAAAGTCAAGAACGTAAATTTTGAGATGTGGAGACCTTGAAAGTAATCTTGTCATTTTTGAATATTGGATTCGTAAAGTAGAAATAAAGTGTGACGATATGAGTTCGAGCATCCAACAACGCCGGTCGAATCATTGATAAATGGGAGATTAAAGATGGTGCAAATTGGAACACTTGGAATAAGACCATTGCCTAAAAATTAACAAAGTTCAGAAAAAAAAACAGATAGGCACGGTTACCGAAATCACAAAATTCACAACTAGTGGAATAAGTAGAATAATGATAGTTCGGGTCAAGGTCCTCTCTATTTTTGCAGTTTGATTTACGGATTGTAAGATGTTTCTGAAAAAATTGATCAGTACAGATAAGAGTTGATTAAACTTACAAGGATCTCCGCTGATCAAGCTTCCTGACCATGAATCCCTTCAAGACGATAATAATCAAGCATGCCAACCCATTGAAAATCATATCTTCCAGGGAAACTGCGCTCTGCATTTTTCATTTCGTAAAGTAAAAGTGTCAATCAAAACTAACCGGATTAGATAAATAAAATTGAGAAATAATCAGAATTGCTCCAAATAGATATGGAGACCCTTTCGGGATACAAACCCCGTCTGTAGAAAAATGTGGAATCGCGGCCAGACAGGCAATGACCAGTATAACGAAAAATGACACGCGAGTTATCTAAAGAACTGATTTGTTTTTTCGAAGAATGCTATTGTAAAATGCTCACAATTTTTGACAAAGTATCACTCAAGGAATACAATGTGGCCGCTCTCAATACACAAAACAATACTGTGAACATTTGAGATGAATACAATGTGAAATAGTACAAAAAATTGGAGATTTTTAATAGAACCTGAGGATTTTTTGAAGCACAAAAACTTGTAAACAATCCTGTGAGCGGAACTCGAAGTACCAAAAAATCACTGATAATTAACAGAATATTGAATAGTTGCATGAATAGAAATGACTGAAATATTTCCAATCGCATCCCACTACTCTCAATTTTTCTATGGTTTTTGAAATAAAATAATACAATTTTAGAGAAAACAAGAGTTTCCAAAACATTATAAATTATGGATACAAAAACCACAATAGTAAGCCAATTCGTTTCATATTCGAAGTTCACGTATCTCGGTTTTCCTTCGATTGACATATAATCATCCAGAGAAGACATATTTTCAGAGGTGAGAAGTGTTTGAAGAGAAAAAGTAAATCGGTTTCAAATCCACAAAATCTGATGTCTGATATCAAAAAAAAAATAAAATCACGACAATGTCACTGAACTGAGACGTTTTCCCAGACCACACGACAGACATGCCAGAAGTATTCCCACACTCTTCTACTTCCTTTGTACTAGAAAACGTGAAATGTACAAAACGAAATCAAGAGGATACAAAATACGAAAAAGAAATAGTTTATTCGAGATCTCTTTCAAAAATTACATCCAAAAAGTTATCGTTGGCGAACAGCAATCTAATGTTCCAATACTTATTCTTACCCTTAATTTGGCACCGCCGTATATAATGATAATCGGGGACCGCTTCGGAAACTGCCGCAATTCTTTTTCGGAAGTAAGACTGTTTGAAATCAGAAGGACCAGTCAAACGGACAGATTTGAGTTGAGTGGTGTTGTCGAGGAGGGTCTTAACATTGAAATAGATCTTAATGGAAACCGGAAAAATCTCGTTTTTTACCTTCCTCCACTTTTGTACAATCTTCAACGTCCATCGATTCGCGACTGAAAAAACCCGTAATTTCTTGCATTTCAGAAAACTTTCAACGGGGAAACATCCAGGATCTCCGTTGATCGTAATGTCTAAGTTCACAACATTCTGACACTGTTCAAGGAGTCCGAGTGGGGTAAGTCTATTTCTGAGTACTTGTTCTGTTGAGTAGTTATCATCTTGAAACAACAAAGTGATTTCTTCAATTTCTTCACGAGGGTCCAGTTTCAGAAACGGTATAATTGAGAGCTCTTCGTGGGAGGCCGTTGTGTCAATTTGCAATCTCTTCGTAACGAATTTTTGTTGGAGTTTCTGAAATTAAAATTTTCAAAGCATTAACATTATACGACTATGAATTACCTTGAACTCATTTTCAATGTATTCTGTACTCTTCGACGGGAACGACGTCTTAAACTTGAAATACAAATTCTCCAATTTCAGTTTTGGATTCCCTATAATTTGCGCCAAGTCGCGTAAAGCCTCCTCTCAATGAGTACTGTAGTCGATCTCCTCTCTGTGATTGTTACTGTAGTACACCGTAACCCCATCGATCACACCACGTAACGGATCCGTTTTTGTAGAGAAACCGTACTGAATTTGATAGTTATCCAGCCAGAGGACACTGTAGTCATTGTTGATTTCAATGTAGATGTGTTGAAAACCAGGGTCCCACGTAGCAACGACCGCTTGATAGTATTTGGACACTTTTCCGAGCATTTTTCTGCAAAATTGGGAACTACAAACCATTAGAACCCACGAACACTTACCTTTCTATTGAATTCAGATGATTCTTCGCAATTTTCTCGAGAATTTCTAGTGGTAAATCTCGAAGGCCACGCTTTTTAGGTTCTTTTTTTTACCACACTACAAACTGAAAAACCTCCAAACACAACGAACCTCCTATCATAGTCCATATCAAAATCTCCTTGTGAGAATCGCATAAACCAAAATTCGAATTCCTGGTAATCCATCAAATCACTTCCAAATCGTTCACACATATTTTTGTATGATGGCCAAATTGGATTATTATTTGTGGCTTCGTAGAAAATATAGTACTTCACGGCGATCGGATTGGCACGGACATGTTCAGCTGTTTTACAGCGAATTCCGGCCATTCTGAAATGAATTTAAAAGTTTTTTAGATAAAAAATCCACGAGGATTGGTTGTATGCGGTAAATTTTAAAGGTGCAAGCAACTACTCAAATGAGACGAAACTCTAACAAGGGAAGTCCTTTTAGTTCCCACTTTAACTTTTCCTATAACTTTGGGTAGACACATATTCGACCCTGGAGATTCCAATTTCGAAATAAAAATTGGCTAAATATTCACGTGGAGTGAGTTGTGACCTAATTCATACCTTCTAGGGCATATATCTCGCTTCAAAATAGGTTTTGACCAGTTCTGAATAGTGAGCAAGATGTAAATGAAATAAGAACAGGAGCGAAAAAAAAAAAAGAAAAATTCAAAAAAAAAAGCATATTGGAAGAGAAAAAATGCAAAAAATATCAGTAGTAAAAAATTCGCGGCCAGCAGAAAATCACTGCGATACAGCTAATTTTTTCAATTTTCTGCTGCCCGCGAACTGTTTACTACTGATCTTTTTTGCATGTATATTCTTTTTGAATATCTTTCTTCAACGTTTTTTTCCGCGCCTGATTAGACTCATAACCCCTCAAATATACAGAAGATCAAATCTCACGTTTCACGCTCTCCTCTATCCAAAAAGACCATCTACTGTAAGAAAATGATCTATTGTAAGAAAGTGGGTCTAAACTGAAAAATTCTTCAAACTGTACGTCCACTATTTTTTTGAGTCCACAATTTAAGCTATTTATTCCTTCCGATGATTGGTATTTGTACAAAACTAGTCTGAAAACTCAAAAAAAACGTTTCCTTATCAAGATTTGACATTGGTGAGTTATGAAGAAACAGCAAAAAAAAACAATTATTCAGCAAAACCGAGTAGTTTCGGTATGCTTCATTTATTTTTCTGCTGATTTTAGTCTGTTTTTTACCACATTTTAGACCTTACATGAGATATACAAAACGAGGTCAGAAGGATACTGAGTTGGAAAAAACAATCGTTTATTTGAGATCTCTTTCAAAAATTATATCCAAAAAGTTATCTCTGGTGTACAGATATTTGATGCTCCAATACTCATTCGTACCCGGAATAGGGATCCGTCGTTGTTCAAATCCATGAGGAACCGCTTCGGAAACTGCCGCGATTCTTTTTCGGAAATTGGCCACTTTGAAACTGGATTGACCAGCCAAACGGACCGACGTGAGCAGGGTGGTGGGTTCAAGGAGAATCTGAACATAAAAACTGAATTTTTTAGAAACCGGAAAAAATCTCTTTTATTACCTTTCTCCACTTGTGCACATGCTTCGTCGTCCATCGATTCTCCATTGAATTCGTCAAAATAACCCGGATATTCTTGCAATTTACAAAATTTTCAACAGGAAACCATCCGGGATCTCCGTTGATTGTGATGGAAAAGTTCACAGCATTCTGACACTGCGCAAGGAGTCCGAGTGGGATGAGCCTATTTTTGAGGTCTTGTTCCGATGAGTAGATAACAGTTTGGAGCTCTAAAGTGATTTCTTCTAGAGAATCCGGATCAAGATACGGTATAATTGAAAGCTCTTCTTGAGAGGCGGATGCGTCAATTTGTAAACTCTTCGTGAAGATTTTTTGTTGAAGATTCTGAAAACGGAAGAGTAAAAATGTAAGTTTTAAAGCATGAACACTGAAAAACTCCAAATTACCTTGAACTTATTTTCAATGGACTCCGTATTCATGAGCCGAAACGAGGTGTTGAATTGGAAATACAACTTCTCCAATTTCAGTTTTGAATTTGCTAAAATTGGCGCCAAATCGCGCAAAGCCTCCTCTGAATGGGTACTGTAGTCGATCTCCTCTCTTTGATTGTCACTGTATAACACTGAAACGCCATCGATCACACCATATAACGGATGTGTTCTTGTAGAAGGATGATACTGGATTTGATACCTATCCAGCCAGAGGATACTGTAGTCATTATTAATTTCTAGATAGATATACTGAAAACCAGGGTCCCACAAACCAACGACCGCTTGGTAGTATTTGGACACTTTTCCAAGCATTTTTCTGAAAAAATTGGGGACTACAAACTATAAGAAACCACAAACTAAACTCACTTTTCTATTGAAGTCAGATGATTCTTTGCAATTTTCTCGAGAATTTCTAGCGGTAAATCCCGAAGACCCCGCTTTTTTGGATCTTTGCTGAAATTTTTCCACACTAAAAATTGAAAAAAAAAACACCAAATACGACTAACCTCAGATCATAGTCCATATCAAAATCTCCTCGTGAGAATCGCATAAACCAAAATTCGAATTCCTGATAATCCATCAAATCACTTCCAAATCGTCTGCACATATTCTTGTAAGACGTCCAAATTGGTTGGTTATTCGTGGCTTCGTAGAAAATATAGTACTTCACAGCGATCGGATTAGCACGGACATGTTCAGCTGTTTTACAGAAGAACTCGGCCATTCTGAAATAATTTTCGAACATTTTGAAATGATTAAATTTAAAAATTAAATATGTAAGAGCCGAGGTAGGCATATGGATTAGATTAGTCCAATGGGTCTCAAAACAGTCAATTCAAAGGCGCACGCAATTATGCAAAGAGACCCATATCGCTCACTTAGCCAAAACACCGCGATTTTTTATGTTTTGATTAAAAAAAACATCTAAACAACATAATTTTCACATTTATGCATGAATTTCATTGAAAAAAAATTCTTGAAAACTTGAATACACAAAATGAAAAAGGAAAAAAACTGCAAAAACCCCTAATTTTCCGATGTTGAGGAGGCGAAGAAACGCAACATTATGAGGGGATAGTGAAGGAAAAAAGGTCAAATGTGAAGAGAGCACTGCAAATCAAGAGATTTAGAGAAAATGAGGAGAAGAGGACAGTGACGTCAGACGGGACCATACACTAAGTATACAAAGTGAAAGGTTGACAAGATGGAGTGTTATTAGGATTAGGAGGAAAACGAAAGTGTGTCAGAAACAAAAGAAGAAATGGTATAAAACAGATTATCGGTATTCTGAATATCTTATGATAGTTGGCAATCTTCGTATCTTGTATCTATCGTTGATCACTGCTTCCTTTCGATTCGAATTACTGCATGTTCATCAATTTCGATTTCAAAATATTCTTTGGAATTTGGAATCAAAAATTTTCGAATTTTTGGATTTTCAGGAACCTCTTCAGTGATCTTGTCAAGCTCTGTTTTGATGGAGTCAGATAAATCGGGAAGATAACAATCCAAGCGAACCAGTTCCAGAAAGGTGGAGGTTAGGAGGGTCTGGAAGTATGAGCTGCAGAAAGTAAAAACTACGAAAACCTATAAAACTGCATAGACTACAAACAACAGTCTCACCTTAACGATGCCCATGAACTGCTCAGTATCCATAGAGTATGCGGGGAATCGCAACGTAAATCTTCTGAACTTCATAAAGTTCTCCACTTGGAAATTCTCGAGTCTCTCACGCTCCAAACAAAAATCTATCATTTTTACATTTCGGCACTGTTCCAATTCCAGAATTTTGTTCATTCGATCCTTGGTCCCGTTATCAATTTCCAAAACAATGTGTTCGATAAAACTGGGATCGAGGCACGGTAGGATCTGGAGTTCTTCCATTCTCTCAGTGCTCCCGATGATAATTTCTTTAGTTTTCACTTTTTGGTGGAGTTTCTATAAGAAGCAAATGAGAATCGAGAAAATATTTTATATACTCACCTCGAACATAGCTCCGAAGTTCTCCCAAAACTTGTCGGGCACTTGTGAGATATCCAACTTTTCCAGTTCCAGCTTTGGTTGACTCAAAAACGCATGAACGTCCTTGAGTACCATATCTTGATGATCGTTCTCGTTCTCATATTGTTTCTGTGGAATCGCATCTCCAAATATCATTTCCGTATCAAATCCCTCATCTCCCAACCCGTCACTGTAGTAATTGAAATCGCTTAGGTATTCATCCGCAAAATAGAGGAGCGTAAAACTGTTATTAATGTTTACTCGAAAATATTTGAAGGGAGGTATTATAGTAGAGACGACGTCGTGGAGTCTTTTGCACACCAAGGCGGAAGTTCTTCTGGAAATATTGGAAATTACAGACTGCGAACTAACTAGAATAATGTAGATTGTAACTTTGTAGTACAAAAAAAGTCAAGTTGATTCGTCGTTGTATCCACAAACCTTTGCTTTCCATTCATGCCGCTTAAAACCTTCTGCAGTATTTCGAGAGGAAGATAGGAGAAGTTTCGTGTGGGAGGGTCCTTGCTGAAATTCAGAACTGAAAGCTACAAACTACAAAACCTTCAAGACGCACCTCCTATCGTAATCCAATTCGAATTCTTTCCTTGAAAACCTCATGAACCAAAACTCAAACTCCTGGTACTCAATCGAATTCTCTCCAAGTTTGTGACAAAAGTTTGAGAAGCAAGTCCAAATTGGTTGTCCACTCAAAAACTCTAAAAGGATGCATTTTCGGACGGCAATTGGATCATTCAGTATGAGTTCCGCCATTTTTGAGTCTGGAGAAAAGAGCTGAAATTTAACTTGAGATAAAAATGAATAGAAAAAATGAAAGACAGATAGTGAGGATTGGTGTAATAGACCAATATATGAATTGGAAGTTCGAAAAAATAGAATTAAAAAATGGAGTTTATTCCAAAGAGAAAATTCGACAATTATGGGTGCATCAAGTGTAGTTTTTCAACGTCTTCTAAAATAAAGTTCATGGTCCACCACTCTCATTTCCAAAGTTCTTTCAGTGTCGGGTACAGTAAAATAGAAAACGTTCGGGTTACGAGAGTCTTCCACAGCATTTGGGAAGAGAAGTTTGTTGGTTTCGTCCATTTCGTGTCGCCCATATTGCCACTTGATATTGAAGATCTCTAAAGATTTGGAGGTGAGAATCGCCTGAAAAGAGAAAATTCAATTTTTTCAACTATAAGTAATATTGAAAATTTAAAACTCACATTTCTCAGTTTCTCAACTACTTCCATCTTCCTTAACTGATATTGTTGAATAACTATAGTTATTCTTGGGAGCCCAAGAATAGAATCAGGAGGAATAATAGCATAAGGCATGATAACTTTTAGCATTTTCGCATCCTTTATTCCGGGGAGTCCAATTATTTTGTCAATTGGTAGAGTTTTCCAATTTGTCCAGAATTCAAGAATGATCTCCTCTTTCACATCGAAAAATTGTAGAGATTCCATCACTTTCAGATCTTGAATGAAAAATTTGAGCTTATCCGTTTGAATTTTCAGACTTTGCGTCATAAAGGTTTGATGAATTAACTCCATGAATTCTGGGGTCATACTTCTAAACTCAAACATTTCCAGACGCAGTTTATTGTTCCCCACTACCATAGCCAAATCATGCAACGCGATTTTCGAAGTATCCCCTTCGATTCTTGCTTCCTTGTCCATAAATTCACAAGAACCCGATCGATTGACTCGAACAAGGTTTCTCAATTCCTCTGGCTCCTCGGTGTCAAAGAACGAATACATGTTATATGTAGGAATGTAGTAGTTAATGATAGTATTATCGTAAATCAGTGTGCAACGATTTTCATCACTAGAAATCTTGATTTTCTGGAAACCTGGATTCCGAGCGGAGAGGAACTGACGGAGTGGTTTGGAAACTTTTTGAAGAACAAAGCTGAAAGAACATACTACAAATACTGCGAACTACAAAAATAAAAAATAGGCAGAAATTATAAAACCCAAAACTCACCGATCAACAGGATTTACTTTATCCACGATTTGACTGAGAACGCCATCTGGTAAATTTGAGAATTCCCTGTATACTGGGTCTCGGCTGCAAATTCAAATTTGATAATAGTTACTTCAAAAAACTGTAAAGACTACAAACTACAAAACGCACCTCCTATCGTAATTCAAATCGTATTCCTTCCTTGAAAACCTCATGAACCAAAATTCGAACTCTTGATAACTCATGAAATTTGAGCCAAGTCGAGCACATAGTGTTTTGTAAGCCTTGAATATCGGAGTTCCTCCAACACACTCGTATAGAATACATTGACGGAGAGAAATTGGACAATTCAGGAGAAGATCGGCCATTTTTATATCAAAATCTGAAATATGATTTGATGAGAAGAAAACAAATAAGAAGAAAATTCAAAATAAGGAATAAAATTATGTTGCAAGACGTTGGGAAGAATGGTTTAACCAAAGAAATCAGAGGCCGTATTCATGAACATTTACATTGTAAACGCGTTTGCACGTGCAAATGTTTTCATTTCAGAGAATGTAAATGTAAACAGAAACAAAACTCACGGGAAAAGAAGAAATGTAAATTTTTTGGTATTCATGAAAACTATTGAGCTGGGCTGAAGGAGAGAACTCGATTGAGCAGCAGAGAAAGTAAGACGTTTAGGAATTCCTAATTCATTACGCTTTCTAGATTCAAAAGTCTCACAAAAATTCCGGGTGTGGTGGGCTGTATTGATGGCACCCACATTCGGATCCCAGCTCCACCGGAGAATGAGCACTTGTTTGTGAATCGGTAGATTGATATTGAAATGATTTGAAAAATGGCAAACATTTTAGAAAGTCGTATCACTCTTTAAACGTCGGCTTGGCGTGTGACTTCGACTTGTCGTTCGTGTGGATTTCTTGTAAATTTGGAGGATCTGCGCATGATTCTCGTGTTTTTAGAGAATCAGCTCTCCATCAAGGCTTGCAGGCAGGAACGCTGAAAGGTATTCTGTTGGGCGATTCCGCCTATCGTTCGGAAGCCTTCCTTTATAAACCCATACTGAATCCAGCAACCGATCCGGGTGAGAAACTATCTTGTTCGGTATATAACTTCCTAGAATTTAGAAAAGAGATACACAGACGCGCTTTAAGTGACGTGGTTGTGGTGGGCAACCACAACACAAAAAATAGTTGACGCCAATATGTCACGTTCCAAATTATTTTTTGAAGTTTTTCTCATCTAAAGCTAGATTTTTGTACAATTGTAAATGTTTACACTCTGTAAATACTTTTGTGAATACCAAAATAGTTTACATCTGTAAATAAAAAATTCACGTTGATTTCTCATTTTAGAAATGAAAATCATTTACACTGTAAATCATTTTGAACTGCGTTTACATAAATGTAAATGTTCATGAATACGGCCTCAGAAGGGATTTGATTTACGTATGTGAATTGTTGACGAAAACCACCAATTGGATGCCAGATGTATTGCACGACACAATCGCCACATTCAAAAATTCAGCGATAAGAAAAATGAACAGAAAGTCTTCTGGACTACTCGATTCTTGTCAATGAATTTTTGCGTATTACCCCTTATCAAACCCCAAGTAGCATGATTTTCTAAGTTTTGACCGAAAAAACACATGAAGAGAGACATAATGTTCAAAATTCTGGACGAATTTTATTGTTAATCACTTTTAAAACATTGGAAACACAGAAAAAGCAAGGAGAAAAAAAAATTGCAAAATCCCCTCCTCTTCCGATATCGAGGTGGAAAAAAATGCGACAGTTTGAATGAATAGCGAAGGAGAAGAGGTCATATATCGGGAGAGCATTCCAAACTGAGAGACAGAGAGAAAGACAGAGCGAAGAGGAAGGTGACGTAAGACAGGACCATTGTCTGTTTACACAGTAAAGATATCTTGAGACGGAGTGTTATTGGAGTAGGGACAACGTGTCAAATATGGCAGATGTAATTGGGTGTCTGTTGATAATTAGCAACTATTGTGGTTTGCAAGCACTATTGATCATCTTTTCCTTTCGATCCGAATAACTGTATCTCCAATAAACTCGATTTCAAAATATTCTTTTGAATTTGGGATCAAAAATTTTCGAACACTTGAATTTCCCCTAATTTCTTCAGTAATCTTGTCGAGTTCCGTTTTGATGGGTTCGACTCTGCCTTGATAATATAAATCCAAGTGGACGAGCTTCAGGGTAGTGGAGGTGAGAAGGGTCTGGAAGGAGAAATAGTCCTATTGGTAAAATACCAACATTGAATCGCTCGGTATAGTTTCTAGACTAACTACTGAGACTCCAGACTGCAATTTACAGACTCACCTTAACGATTTCCATCAACTTCTCAGCATCCCTATTATAACATGAAAACTGTAACGCAAATCTTTTGAACTTCGTGAAATTCTCCACACGAAACTGCTCGAGTCTATGAAAATCCAAACGAAATTCGATCATTTTCACATTTTGGCACTGCTCCATCTCAAAAATTCTCTCAATTCGATCTTCGGTTCCCCGGTCGATTTTCAGGACAATTTTTTCGATAAAACTTGGATTGATGTAGGGTAGAATTTGGAGCTCTTCAAATTTATCGGTGGTACAGATAAAGATCTCCTTAATTTTCACTTTTTGATGAAGTTTCTGTAAAGAACATTTGAAAACGCGCTACGAGAGAGTCAGATAGACTCCAGGAACCATAATAATTTTTTTAAGAATCAAAGAAAACGTTTTTTTTTTGAGTTCCCTTCGCCTTTAAATTAAACTAACTTACATTACATTCAAAAATTTATGGGTTACAAACTACAAATCAAAAATGACACCTAGTTTACGTTTCTCGCACTCTTTGTAGTTTGTAGTCTCTGTAGTGTATTTTTTAAAATATAAATATACTCACCTCAAAAATCGCTCCGAAATCATTCCAATGCTTGTCGGACACCTTTTCGATATTCAATTTTTTCAACTCCAACCTCGGTTGATTAAAAAACGCATGTATGTCCTTCAGAGCCTCCTCTTGGTAATCCTTTTTATCCTTATACCGTTTTAGAGGTATCGCATTCACAGGAAAAAAACCAATTTCATATCCCTCTTCCGACAATTCGTTACAGTAGTAATTGAAATAGTCGTAATGATTGATAAAGAGGTACGTGGAATTATCTTTAATAATCACTTGCAAATCTTCGTATGGCGGTTTTAGGGTAGAAACGGCGTTGTAGAGTTTTTTGCACACTAAAGCAGAATTCAGTCTGGAAATAAGAAAAGTACAAACAACAATCTGAACCATTGAAGGAGGACTGAAGGCACATTTTTTTTATTTTTTTTATTTTATGTATTATCTTCTCTTCTTCACGTTTCCCTCTTGACGTATATGTCGAAAATCACTCTGAAACGAGATATACAGCTCCGAAGTACAAAACGTTCTCTTTTCCCACGAGGAGTATACGAGGGACGCAATTTGCAAAGGAGAAACTGTTTCTGATGCATTTTTTGTTATTTTTCCGTTTTTTCTCTGTATTTTTCTTCTTTTTATGACTTTAGAGCAAGACAAAATGATCAGAAAAAAAGGAAAAAGTACAAAAAACGCATCAGAATCAGTTTCTCCTTTGCAAAAACACATTGCGTGCCTCGTGTACT
>GL379912.1:240338-267445 GCA_000143925.2 Caenorhabditis brenneri | reverse complement strand
TAGATACTGTTTACAACGGAGTAAACCAAAGTGACACAGGGCGCGGAAGGTCGGATAGATCGCATCGTCAGAATCACGGTGCCATAGTAGATCGTCGTGCGAAGCTGAGACGAGAGGTACCAGAATAGTCGTCTATCGTAAGGAACGCATTAGAGGGCTCCGATGAGTCACCGGATAATCAATATACTCTACTATCGTAATTCGACGACGCGCTTGAAAATGTTTATCGAGGTTTCACATAATCAGAGGCGCCAATTCAGGCTTCACTCGAATCGTCGGGACGAGTGACCTTTGATCGGTCAATCGTGAGGCGGGAATTCGAGAGGACAAAGTCTTCGTATATCGGAGTAGTCTCTTCTGCGGAGTTCTTCCCCACCGTGATTAATTAGCAGAGACTAGGAGTGTCAAAATACGAACTATCAGGGACGCAGAGGGATAGCGGAACCGGATTCCCTCCCTCGTGTACTCCTCGTGGGAAAAGAGAACGTTTTGTACTTTGGAGCTGTATATCTCGTTTCAGAGGGATTTTTGATATATGCGTCAAGAGGGAAACGTGAAGAAGAGAAGATAATAAATAAAATAAAAAAAATAAAAAAATATGACTTCAGTCCTCCTTTAACAACAGAAAACTATACACAGCTGTAATCCGAAGCCACGAACCTTTCTTTTACATTCATATCAACCAGAACTTTCTGCATTATTTCAAGAGGAAGATTGTCAATGTTTCGTGTTGGTGGATCTTGGCTAAAAAGAAAAATCAAAAATTACAAAAACTTGAAAACGCACCTCCTATTGTAATCCAATTCGTACTCTTTCCTTGAAAACCTCATAAACCAATACTCAAATTCTTGGTACTCAATCGCATTGTTACCAAGTTTGTTGCAGAAGTTCATAAAGCATGTCCAAACTGATTCCCCACTCAGACACTCCAAAAGGATGCATCTTCGAAGAGTAATCGGGTCGCTTAGAAGGATCTCGGCCATTTTCAAATCTGGAGAATTGAGACAAAGTAAATTGATTAAATTAGTTTGAAGAAGTTGGCGAGAAGTGAGATAGGAAAGATCGCATATAGATAACACAAACTGGTACACGAGACCAGTGAAAAGTCGATAGAATAATTAACAAAAAAATACGATCAATTTCATTACATAAAAATAGTTTTGGGTATGATGAGAAGAAAATATGTAGTTTCCGTTGTTGTATCCTACTAAATTCTTCTAAAATGTAGTTCGTGCTCCACAACTTTCATTTCCAATGTAGTTTTTGTGTCGGGTACAGTAATATAGGAAACGTTCGGGTTTTGAGAGTCTTTCACTGCATTTGAGAACAGTAGTTTTCCAATTTTATCCATATTGGAGCATCGAAATAGGCACGCGATATTGAAAAGCTCCAAGGAATTAGAAGTGATAATCGCCTCAAAAAAATTTAACATTTTATCAATAATAAAAACTCAAAACTCACCATTCGAAATTTCTCGACCACTTCCACCTTTTCCAACTCATCTGGATAAATTACTACCGTAATTCTTGGTAAACGGAGAATAGAATCAGGAGGGAAAGTAGACACAGGCATTTTCACTCGCACCATTTCTGCATTTTTTATTTCGGGATGATTGATTATTACATCCATTGGTAGAGTATCCCAATTTCTCGAAAAAGCAAGAATAACTTCCTCTTCCACAACAAAAAAATGCAAAAACTCCAAATTTTTCAGATCGTGAATGAACAACTTGAGCTTTTTTGTTCGAATCCTTTGATTTCGTTTCATGAAGATTTGAAGAATGAAATCTATGAACACTGGAGGCATATGTCCAAAAGTGAACGTTTCGAGACTCAGCCTATTGTTCCCTAGTATCATAGAAAAATCGTGAGACGCGATTTTGAAAACATCCCCTTTGATTTTTACTTCCTTTTTCATTCTATCATCACACAAATCCTGACGTTCGACGTTAACAAGATTAATCGATTCTCGAGGCTCCTTGGACTCCTCATCGTTCCACAATTCGGGTCCACAATAGACAATGCTAGTATCGTCGTACTGTAGTTTGCAAATAGTATCAAGATTAAACACCGTGAGTTCAAGGAATCCTGGATTTCTGGTGGCTAGTAGTTGGCGGAGTGATTTGGACACTTTTTGAAGCACAAAACTGAAAGGAACATGCGACATATGTTGACATATACAGTGCCGAGAAATGATGAGTGTACCTCTGCATATCGAATCATAACTCTGTTTAAACTGAACTGATTGACTAGAAAATTTTTTTTGGAACTACTGATACGTACTGGAAAAGATTTTTATTTTTTGTGTCAGAATAAAGTTTCAGATTTTTTTCAGAAATTTCAGTTGTATGTGAAATTTTTGAAACTGAAAACCAAAACTTTTTTGTGTGGCTTTTTATTTCCATCAATTTGTTTCAAAAATGTTGTAATGGGGTCAAATAAACAAAAAATGTCGATAGACCAGATATCAACATCCCGGCTCCTGAGCTACAAGCCCAGAAGCTCAAAACTAGCAAATTGGCTCAAAATGGATAACTTGTCTCAAAGTGGTCCAAATGGACTGAAAATTCGCGAGAGCGTTGCTTTTTGACACTTTATCAATACGAAATCAAAAAAAAAGCCGTTTGGAAGAATTTCATTTTTCGAATTTCAGTGTGTTGTGGATGCGGTAGTGGAAGTAGTGAAATCCAAAAAAATGAAGTTTTTCCAAAAGTTTTATTTTTGATCGCATATTAAAATAGAGTCAAAAGTTGATGCTGTCATGAATTTTCGGTCCATATGGACCACTTTAAGACGAGTTATGGATCTTGATCCAAATGGCTCATTTCGAGCTTCTAGGCTTGAAGCTCAGGAGCCGGGATGTTGGTATCAGGTCTATTGACATTTTTTGTTTATTTGACCCCATTACAACATTTTTGAGTTAAAATGATGGTAATAAAAAGCCACACAAAAAAGTTTTGGTTTTCAGTTTCAAAAATTTCACATACAACTGAAATTTCTGAAAAAAATCTGAAACTTTATTCTGACACAAAAAATATAAATCTTTTCCAGTACGTATCAGTAGTTCCAGAAAAAATTTTCTAGTCGATCGGTTGAGTTTAAACAGATTTATGATTCGATATGCAGAGGTACACTCACCATTTCTCGGCACTGTAACATAAATTATAAACTATAAACAACAAAACTCACCGATCAACAGGATGTACTTCATCCACAATTCGATTGAGAAGATCATATGGCAAATCAGCCAATTCCTTAGGTTTTGGATCTTGGCTACAAAAAGACTATTGAAAAAGGTAACTGGAAAATTGAAAACTATAACTGCAAAACGCACCTCCTATCGTAATTCAAATCGTATTCCTTCCTTGAAAACCTCATGAACCAAAATTCGAACTCCTGATAGCTCATGAAATTAGAGCCAAGTCGAGCACATAATTTCCTATAGGCCTCGAATATCGGAGCTCGTCCAACACATTCGTATAGAATACATTGACGGAGGACAATTGGACAGCTTAGGAGGACGTGGGCCATTTTCTAGAATACGATTTGATGAGAAGAAAAAAATGAGAAGAACATTTAAAAGGAAGGAACAAGATGATGTTACAAGACGTTGGGAAGAATGGCTTGATAGAAACAATTCAGTGAAGAGAAAAATGAACAGCAAGAAGAGAATCATGAAAAAGGATGGACTTTTTTGTCACCTCAAATTACTCTTTGTTTTTACTCTACTAATTACACTTTGTTTAATTACTTTTTTTTCTAATTACTCTTTGCAACACATCTGACGCAAGTCGAGCACATAGTGTCTTGTAAGCCTTGAATATCGGAGTTCCTCCAACACATTCTTATAAAATACATTGACGGAGGACAATTGGACAGTTTAGGAGGCCATTTTTTAGATCAGATTTTGAAAGCATATTAGATGGAGTGAAACAATATGAGAAGAAAATTCAAATAGAAGGAACAAAACGATGTTACAAAACGTCGGGAAAAATGACTGAATCGAAATAATGAAAGGGAATCCGAATACTTTGTGTAAATTATTCATGAAAAACACCGATTGGATGCCAGATGCGCTACACGGCAGAATCGCAACAGTCAAAGATCCAGTGGTCAGAAAAGTGGACACAAAGAAGAAGGTCATAAAAGAGGATGCCCTCTTGTCACTCCAAACAATACATCCACCTGCAAACCATCTGGCGCACCTTTGAGATTATTATCTTACCATAAATCAGGCATGGTCAGTTTTGAACATGCCGGTTAATTAGGGAGAATGGCCTCCAGAAACAGTGATTTATTGTCTCCTGGGTTCTGTCTTATTGAAAATTTTCTAAGGGAATTCCAAACCACCTACATTTGAAAAAAATATGGGATTGACAACGAGCTATCAACTAAAACAAAGAGTAAGACAAACAGAAGAGGAAAATATTCATCTCACAAAAAAATGTTGTCTATCAAGAAAACAAAAGCTCAGTTTGTATTTTTTTTTATTCATGTAGATTTGGGGACTGTATCCCACTAAACTCTTTTGGGCTACTGAATTCTTGTAAAATAATCATTTTAGAAAAAAACTGGTCCTTTCCCCGGTATGATCAATGTTGCATGTCCACCTGCCTGCACCTGTCACCTATTATCTCCATTCCATCGCAACCTCAACCTCTAATTACGAGGGAACGCACCTGCAGCAGTTTTTGGCACGCGAAAATGTGTGATCTCTGCGTCTCTCTAATTAGTGTCCTGTCTCACTTTTCTTCCAGCTTTTTTTTTACGAATTTCAGCCGAATTTTTATAAAATGAGTTTTGTATAGAGTGAAAAAAAAATTTATGAAAAAAAAAAGAATTTTTCAGCCCTGAACACTTCGAAAGGGGTCACGCCTTCAAAATCCGTCAAGAAAATGGGAAGGAAGCAGTACTGTGTCTCTCAATGGATATGTATTTCGTGATGACCACACACTTTGAGGAACGAGGTTGTGACTTCTGGAGTGACTACGAGTCATTGGATGAGGATGATGGTGGAGATGAGGAAGACCGAGCTGATGGGGAAATCGAGGAAAATGATTTCTAACTATCTCTATTTTGTTTTCAAATTTACGATTATTTTTCATTATTTTTTGCAATGCGCTTTGTTAACTGTTTTGATTCTTTCCTGAATCAATAAACTTTTAAAGTTTCTTCACTCTTTCTAGGCTAAAACACCGCAACTGAGATCTCCAGAAGGCGGTAGTTCTGATTATGAAAATGTTGCTTTCAAATCCGCTTGTTATTTAAATTTGAATATTTTTCAATTTCAAACGCAGCTAGACATATCCACTTTCATGTCTCGAGTTTTTTTCACGTGTCTGGTACAGTAAAATAACAATTTTTCGAGTTTTGAAAGTATTTTATTATATGAGAGTGTTAGTTTGCTGAAAAATGTCAAACGAAATCCTTCTTTAAGTAATCAGTAAAAGGTTCTTGAGATGAGGAATAAAAATTAGAGTGATAATGCATCAGAAATGACAGATGCATTGTTATGAAAAGTGTTGCTAACATTTGTAGTTTGTATCCACCGTTGATCATATTTTCCTTTCGATCCGAACAACTGTATTCCCAATTAATTCGGTTTCGAAATATTCTTTTGAATTCGGAACCAATAATTTCCGAATTTTTGAATTTTCAGAGATTTTCACAGTAATATTGTCGAGTTCCGTTTTGATGGGGTCAAACAAATCGGAACGATAAAAATTCAAATAGACGAGTTCCAGAGAGGTGGAGGTGAGGAGGGTCTGAAAAAAAAACGTTTCTGTTGTAGAAATAGCAACATTGAATTACTCGGTATAGTTTTTAGACTAACTACAGAAACACCAGACTGAAACTCACGAGCTCACCTCAACAATGCCTATAAACTGCTTGGCATTCATATCATATATCTCAAGTATCAATGAGAACCTTTTGAACATCATGAAATTCTCCACGTGAAACTGCTCGATTCCATCAAAATCCAACTTCAGTTCAATCATTTTTACATTACGGCACTGTTCCAACTCCAGTATTTTATCTATTCGATTTTTGGATCCTTCATTGATTTTCAAATGAATTTTTTCAATAAAACTTGGATCGAGATACGGTAGGATCTGGAGTTCTTCTGTTTCCTCAGTGATCAGGATATGGAGCTCTTTAGTTTTCACTTTTTGGTGAAGTTTCTGCAATAAATGAAAGAAAGTAATCTTACAAATTACTACGGGCTGCAAAGAAAGCTATAACTACCTGGAACATTGCTCCAAAATCATCCCGATACTTTTTGTCCACTTTTACAATTTCTAGTTTTTCCAACTCCAGTTTCGGTTGATTTAGGAATGCTTCCAAGTCGTTCAATGCCACTTCAAAGTGATTCAGCTCATTTGCGTAATATTTCTGGGGCCTTGAATACACTCCCCAATCGGGAGAGTCCACTCTCCCATCACAGTATTTATTGAAACTGGAGAAGTTTCTTTCATGGAAAGAAAGGCGCGTAAAATTTCTGCAAATATTCACTTGGAAAGTTGTGTAGGGTGGTGTCAAAGTAGAAATGGCGTTGAGGAGTGTTTTGCACACCAAGGCGCAGGTTCGTCTAGAAAAGGAAAACATTGTAAACTGCAAGCAAGAAAGAAATCCATCGTCCACAAACCTTTGTTTTCCATTCAGATTTCCCAAAATCTCATGCAGTATTTCAAGAGGAAGATCGGACAAGTTTCGTGTTGGAGGGTCTTTGCTGAAATTTGAAACTGGAAACTACAAGCTACGCAAACTCCAAAACACACCTTCTATCGTAATCCAATTCGAATTCTTTATTAGAAAACCTCATAAACCAATACTCAAATTCCTGGTACTCAATCGATTCTTTTCCCAGATTGTAACAGAAATTCCGGTAGCAGTTCCAAATTGGTTTTCCACTCAGAAACTCCAAAAGGATGCATCTTCGAACAGCGATCGGGTCGTTTAGTATGATCTCCGTCATTTTTCGAATGGAGAATCTAGAGAAATGAGCTTATATTGAACAGGAAACAGAAAACATCGAGCAAGAATAACAATAGAAAAAAAAGTAAAAAAATAAAGTTTGGTTTGTGTAGACCAATGAATGATCGGAGAATCAGAATTAAAAAAAAAGAAGAAGATGTTTATTACATAAAAAGTCATTTTTGATTTTTTGGTGCGATAAGAATTGTGTTTATAATATCAGGGTGCATACTACTCAAGTCTTTTAAAATTAAGTTCGTCCTCCACCACTTTCATCTCCAGAGTTCTTCCAGTGTCGGGTACAGTAACGTAGGAAGTATTGGGGTTTTGAGAATCTTCCACAGCATTTGGGAACAATAGTTTGCTGATTTCATTCATGTTGGACCTTTTATATCGGGCCGTGATATTAAACAGCTCCAGGCTTTCGGAATTAAGTATTGCCTGAAAAATAGGATAGAGATACTGAAAACAAGTAAAAACTGGAAATACCACAAACTAGTTATTGGAAAACTATGAAGAGAATCAAAACTCACATTCCTTAATTTCTCAATCGTCTCACCATTACTCAAAAAATCACGCATAAATTCGACAATAATTCTTGGAAATCCGAGGATTGTATCCGGAGGGAAAGTGGAATCAGGCATGATCACTCTCAACATTCTTGTATTTTTTATTTCGGGGTGTCCAATTAATTCCTCCATTGGTAGAGTTTCCCAATTCGTCCAGAAATAAAGAATGATCTCCTCTTCCACATCAAAGTATCGCAAAAACTCCAATTTCTCCAAGTCAAAATAATGCAATTTGAGCTTTTTCGTTTGAACTTTTATGTTCCGCGCTGAAAGTGTTTGTAGAAAAAGTTCATTGAATTCCGGATACATATTTTCAATCTCGAACTCATCAAGAGATAATCGTTCATTTCCAACTACAATAGCTAAATCGTTTGAGGCGATTTCGAAAACATCCCCTTCGATTATTGATTCCTGTTTCCAATCTGGACCATCTTTGTGATAATTCCACCAGGTAATTTCAACAAACCCCGTCAACAGCCAACCCTCCGAGGACTCCTCTTCGTATTCTGACTCGCACTCAACCTCGGGTATACTATAGCATCTGCTTTGTTCGTCATAAGCCACCCCAAAATGATTGCCGGAACTATTTATACTGATTTTTCGGAATCCTGGATTTCTGACGGCTATTAGTTGGCGGAGTGGTCTGCACACTTTTTGGAGGATTAAGCTGAAAATGCAGATCACAAAAACAGAAAAAGCTACAAACTACAAAACTGCAAAACCAACCGATCAATAGGCTCTACTTCATCCACAATTCGATTCAGAAGGTTGTTTGGTAAATCGGAAAATTCCGTGTATTTTGGGTCTTGGCTGCAAATTGCAACTCGTTAACAAAATCTCTCGAACCTAAAAACAAAAAAAACACACCTCCTATCGTAATCCAAATCGTACTCCTTCCTCGAAAATCTCATGAACCAAAACTCGAATTCCTGATAGCTCATGAAATTCGAGCCAAGTCGAGCACATAATTTCTTGTATGCCTTGAAAATCGGAGTCTTTCCGACACATTCGTATAGAATACTTTGACGCAGAGCTATTGAAGAGTTGAGCAGGACATGGGCCATGTCTTGATGAGAATTTTGGAATTTATCTAGAGAAATGAGGATAAAACTATTCAAAGGAAACAAGATAACGCAGCCAGCAGCTGGGTAAAATGACTGAATGAGAAAAAAAAAGAAGTTCGAAAGTCATCGATCAAATGTCAGATCTCTAAAAAATGAGAAATAAAAAAGAGAAATCACATCTGCCAAGTATGAAGAATTTGCGGCAAGATTGTGAAAAATGATTCATTATCAAGCAGAAAACAAAGAAGACACATGCCAAAGATTCGAACCCCTGCTGTGCATCAATATCTTCTCTGTCGAAGGAATGTTGCCTCATAAAAGCAAAATAAGAAGATGAATTGATCGCTTAAACTTGGAAGAAGAATAGTGTGGTCGAAAAAATGAGAAAAAGTAGTTTCATCTGTCTGTAGAAACCATCTCAAGACAATTTCATAAAATTCGAAGTCCAATAGTTTGAAGCTATAAATTCACAGAAGCCGAGAAATAATAGGAAGAATTATTGAAAAATAGAAAAAATTATTTATTTCTTGATCGAAAAATGTTTGAATCCATCAAGTTTCTGTACATTTAAGAAAATAAAACACACTTCCAATATTCCAATACTTCAACATCACTTTCCTCTAGCGAAAAGACTCGTATGTGACGGTGTGCTGACAGTTTTTGGCGACTGACCTAAAGTTCCAAGCTTAACAAAATATTCTCAATTCCGGTTACTCACAGAACACAACTTTCCAAAAATCTTTGATACAAACCATTGCAATAAGAGGTTCCAGACTGGGATAAACCGCTAAACTTGCCCCTACAAGATTGGCACCTCTTCCCAATGAAACTTCAAAAAACGGAAGAGTTATTATCAATCCGACGGGGCTGTACATCATTATAAATGGCAACAGAGTCTGGGAAATATTTTTACTGTGTGAAAAATAATTTGATGAATTTGAATCACCTGGAAAATCAATGTGATTAAAAGTTGACGATTCATTTCAATAGTTTTCGAACTGAAATGTGAACTGTTACTTTTCAATTGAAGGTAGATTTTGGTGGCGCAAAATGCAATTGTGCTGAAACACACCACCTGAAAACATGTCTTAGGGTTACAAAATAGTGGTAAAAACTCACAATAATTGCAAAACACCCAACAGCCGATAGCAGATCCGGTACATTCCAAATCTTCTCTCCATTTTCATCAATCCCCCAATACATTGGTCCGAAAAACTGTACTTTTCAGAATCTTCATTGTAATTCAGCCTCAGAGGTTCTTTCAAATATAACTTCTTTTGTTGAGTCATTGCCATTCCAAACTTGACAATTGTGTAATAAATGATGACAAGCAAAATGGATGGGATAAATAGGAGAGCAAGTTTGCCTCCTTTCAGATATTCCATCAATTTTGGTCTGTCAAATTCATTGTTTAACTTGAGATAAGACCACTACAAAATTACCTGCAAAACACGGCATATCGGTAAAAGAATTGAGTTGCCAGCAGAGAAATTACCAGAGCAAAAGAACCACAATACAAGCCTGAAGTTGAGATTAACGGGTAACTCAACAGATAAAAGAACTCACAAACGATGTTGTTTCCTATCCAGGACTCATTTTTCAATGGTCCATCCATATAAACCATGAACGCTGGAGGGAAAATTAGCATAACAGGACAAGTGGCTGCATCAATCCATGCGTAGATCAAAGAATATATTGAGAACACCCCCATCACATATCGATAAGATCCGAATAATGAACCCGCCTTCTTGATGATTAGGTACAGAAGCATAGAATTAGTCACTTGAGCAAGAAAGGATCCGGCATAATGGATGATGTGGAAAATGAAGATAACTGAAAACCGTAATGGATTCTATACCATCATGAGTATCGAACTTGTGAAACTTACTCATTTCCAATAGTCGAATATCCTGTTTTTATTCGAAATCTCAATGTAACTTGAATCAAAATACGTTCACAATAAAAAATGAAAAACGTACCGGAACTCGTTAGCTTTTTATACCCCTTCAACCAAATAACAAGAACAAAATATATACTCTTCTCATCATTTTGTAGCGGAAGGATGTGGTCATCACTCCTCCAGATGGTTATGTTTTTATCCAATATTTCTAGAGTAAATTACAAGAAAAACATTCATGAATAATGTTGTTTATGTGCGGCTGGGACTATAATATTAAAATTTTATTCAAAAACTAGTTTCTCCATTTCTAACTTTTAAAAACCATGATTTATGACTTATGATGTTTCGAGCGTCATACATCTTGTATGAGTCGATTTCCTTTGACGATTATTCTTGACTTACATCCATAAAACCTTTTTTTCTTCAAAAGAGAGAAAGTGTGTGACGCACAGCAACACAGCCAGCCATACATTTTTGTTTGCATTGTGACGAAATTCTATTCTTGAATGAACTGATTGGACAGTCTGATTTAAGATCAACACCTTATCTTCAGGGTTTATAATAGTTCAAATTTTTACTGTTCGATAGAAAATCACCTTTTACTCATTTACCAAAAATTCTGCCAATATGTCAGAAAAACCTGTAACAACACAGCCGACAACTAATTCAATTTCTCAACCTGAGAAAGAGTTCGTTTATTCTTTTGTTTTTTATAAAAACTTTTTTATTTTCAGTAATCAAGATGAACGACAAACGACTGCATCAGACACTTGTTCAACATTTTGTGGCATCTTTTGCTGTCAAGCCATTGGGGAGGTTTGCGGGCAAGTGCTGGTGAAAGTGTTGTGTTGTGGTGCATAAGATTTTTATTTATTTATCATGAATTTAATTATTACAAGATTTGAGTGAAATTGTACAAACTGAAAGTTTGTTTATATACCTATTGTTGTCCTTTGTTTGAAAAGGATTCTGCTGTAAAGTATTATGTAAGTATATAATCGGTTTTCTTATATGTTCCGACCAAGTGTCGAATGAATGTGGTTAAAGATTTGGTTTATTTATGCTCGACCCACGAAGATTTTTGCTTTTTTTTCGGAAAATGCTTGTTTTTCTCTGATCTGGTATCAAAACATGGAAGTTATCGAACCAAACAAATGTCGTCAATTAAAATGTCTGGTCTGCAAACACCACCACGCCAAAATGCACGTTTTTCTGAAGTGCACCTTTTTGTCCACCCAATTTTGCAACAACATTCCTTCCAGACTTGCAAAAAATTTACAAATTCACGGAACTTGTTTGACTGACGATTTTGATCTCTCTCAGATCAATTTCTTGACATCACTCATACACCAACGGTTAAAATTTTGCTTTTCCTGGTGTTTCCTTATCTTATCGCTCTTTACAAACAATTTCTTTTTCAAGCCTACGAAAACGTTGTGCCTTTCTGAACTCTTGGTTTTGAGTTGTTTATGACTTTTGTGTTTCTGAAAATTTTGAAATTTGGTATCCTATTTTAAAGAAGCTCCTCCTTTTTGCTTAATCATCTCATAAAAATGTTCTACGCCCTTCTAGAACCTCACCCCAAAGAAATCAATTCATCTTTTGCTCTAATGTTTCAACACGTACTGCTCTTATCATTCTTTGTAAAAACCCATAAAAAGCACAAACCAATTAAATTTCAATGACACATTGGAAATATTTGTTGCCTTATATATATATAATGATTCGTACTTTCAGTTCTATTCCCGGGTCAAATGATTTCGAAACTAATTTTCCTAGCTAATTTTCTAGTTCTAGTAGCTTCTGATGGCTATTATTGTCAAGGAAACACGTTATTAAATCCTCCATTAGATCTATTATTTTCCGGAAAATTGGAATGAAGGATTACAACCAGCCACGTTCAATGCATCTCAATGGTGTAATTGGCAGATTAATGTTTTGGATGGAATGTATGCCACTGTGAATTTTTACAAAGATGTCGAAGGTGCAAACATCTCCTCAACCGAACTTTTTGTGACCTATCCAAACGACTATGATGTTTTGTAAGTTTCATAAGAAGATTATGAGAAACCAAATCCTGTAAAATTCAGCCTTCAAGATAATGACGAAGCACCATACATCTTCACTTCACAACAATTTCAAATTTATCTCCGTGCCAAAGAAAAACAAGGAAAGTTCTCATTTAAGATTGTCTGGTCCTACTGTAAGTTTTTTCCTGTTGAACATCAAAAAAGTTATATATTTGAATTCAGACCCCGCTGAAATCTGCAAAATCAACATCCAACTAGATCAAACTCAGCTCATTCCACAAGCTTCTACAAATTGTGCTGTCACATTCACAGCTCCGAATCGGGTTTGGCTGGTTGCTTTCGATAATGTATACTATAGGCTAACAACGTTTCTCCGTCACTCGGCTGTTTTCGAAGGTGGATCTGTGAACGGAAAGTTTTTGGGAACATTGGATTATGCAGGCCGTCAAAATATTTGGTCAAGTGGAAAAAGTTTAACGGTGTACACATTTGGAATGCAAATGCAAGATGATCGATATGTGTTTCTGGGAATGGATGCTAATGGTAACAAATTTCATTGAAGAGTTTTCGTCAGTTTTGAGTTTCATTGACTTTGAAAACTGCACTCTGCTTTATTCCAGCTTCTAAATCTCGCTTTAATTTTCAGCGGCTGGTGGGACTGTACGCTGGTTTGATGGTCGGGATTGCACTGATCCTTGTTCGATTTATGCGCGTACTTCCGATTTTGGAACTATAGGTGTGGTAACGGCGTCCCGAAATGTTGATTATTTGTACAACGTTCGAAGAATTCAACCAGTTAGTTGTCAGGAACTTTGAAGTTACAAAGCTATATCACAAGTTACAGAATGCTACATTGAGTATTTACGAGGGAAAACTAGACAAAGACCATCTACTGACAACAATAAGGTAAAGCCGACTAAACGATCTTTTAAAGGAGGGTGAAAGGGAGTACGGAAATTTCATTTTGTAGAATTTTTTGTAGAATTGTCTGCAAACACGCGCTTGCGGACCTGGCATTTTAATTGACGACATTCGATGTTTTTGACGAATGGAAAAATGAACTTTCATGATTTAAAAAGAGATGGCATTCATTGAGAAATACAATGTCATACTTTCCGAGAAAATAAAAAACCAAAAAAACTGTGTGTGGTTCGAACCCACTGCAACCACCTGCGCCATTTGACACGCCACTCATGCGCTAGGAAATGACGTTTATAGAAGATCTGAACTTTGGGACCATCATAACTCAAGAACTAAACATTTTTTATCAATAACAATATCATTTCATGGTTATCCGAAATGAATATTTTCACAGGGGCTCCGGGACAATTTGCAGCGAGACATTTCACAGCCGAGACATTCCGCAGCGAGACATGTCGCAGCCGGACGTTTCACAGCCGTTTTTTCGCGTTTTTCGGATTTTAATCGAATTTTTTTTATTCGTTTTTTTTTCGGTGAGAACTGGGCGATCTTATGTGATTCCGTTACCAAAGTGCACAAAAAACAAGAAAAATTGCTAGAAAAATAAGTGTTCAAAGTAATGCTTTGAGTTTTCGCTTAGCTTGACTTTTCAGCTATTATTTATCGAAGAAAACTTTGAAAAAATTTCTCAGTACAATAAAAAAAAATATTACAGCCATTTTACTCATAAATAATAACTGAAAAATCAAACTAAGCGAAAACTCAAATTTCGCATTATTTTGAACACTTATTTCTTCAATATTCCTTGCTTTTAGTGCATTTTGGTAACGGAATTACATAAGATTGGCCAGTTTTTACTGAAAAAATAAAAACTAATCGAAAAAAATTTGATTAAAATCCGAAAAACGCGAAAAAACGGCTGCGAATTTTCCCGGAGCCTTCAGAGGAGACATGGTCATTTTTTTCACTTTTGGCCTCCTTTAAATTCAATATGAATTTCAGTGGTACTAATTATTATCAGCGTATTCCTGTTGCCGTGAAAAACACTGTGAAAATTTATGTGATTGATTGGATGTCTACAGAAATTTACGTGACCAATAACACCAAAACAGGTTAGCGAGTATTTGGGACATACTCAAAACGATTTTCATAATTACAGCCAGATACGGATCAATTGGCTATTCATCTCAGAATATCATTCACTCATTTGACTACCGCCAGTTGAGTTTGGAACAAGACACATTTGAGGATTTCACAACTGGAGTTCAACTTGTTACTTTCAATTTCAATGTTGTTTATTTTGACGTGAATGGACCAACAACTTTGGAAATCAAAGTATATTATAATGATGTTGTTGTGTATTCTGAAAAGTACTGTTGTTCTTAAAAAAACGAGAAAGCAATGACTGAAATTCCAGATTCAATACTTCGAACATGCCACTCTCATCGATGTATTCTGTTATTGGAAACAAAATTTCGATTGACTATCAAACGTATGGATTTCAAACGAAAGGGTTTGAAGTGGACTTTGCTACTACAAAATATGGTTTGTCAAGATGTCAAAGTGATTTTCATGGAATATTCATTTAAGATGGTCCACCACCGCAAACCACTTCTCTTCCTACCACAATCAATCCAACAACTACATTAATCACAACCATTCCAACGGCTACAGTTATTCAATCGACTGTCAGTACACCAGTGAAAACAACACAGAAAGTTATAACGACAACTAAAGGATCAAGTCAAAACTATGTTCTAATAAGTGCTCTGACTGCAGCATTGTATTTCTTAGCATAAATTATTCATCAAATCCTGTTTTGAAAAACAAGGAAAATGAAAAAGTTTCTGTGAAACTGAAAAGTTAGCGTACACAAGACATTGTTTTTTACAGAAAAAAACCACAAAACCACATTTCCGATCAGAAAGTTCTTGGATTCTCTCCACGTTTTGGTTTTCCGTTTCCTTGCGGGTTTCTTATCTTATCTTTACCCAATATGTGCCCTGTCTGATAGTACGAAAACTGTGCGTTCTCTTAAACTCTTGGCCTCACTCTGTTCATTGGTTGTGTGCTTTTCTAAACAATCATCGGTTTGAGAACTTCATTGCAGCGAAGCTCTTTCTATCTGCTCGCATCATGAATGGTTTCCACATCCACCGGATAATTTCTCCCAAATAACCCAGCTCATCTTTTAAGTTAATGTTTCAAATCGGACTGTTCTTATCATTTTTTGGAAGACCGAATGAACTGACACACCCTTCAATGATAAATGACGCTAAGAAAATGCCCTCTTCCTATATATACCATGATGTATACTTTCAGTTGTTTCAAGAGTCGAAATGATTTCAAAACTGATTTTATTCTCTAATTTTCTTGTATTCGTGGTTTCTGATGGTTACATTTGTCAAGGAGGAACTCTAGTCAATCCTCCATTAGACCTGACAGAGCCCTTTTATTTTCCCGAAAACTGGAATGAAGGATTACCACCAGCCACATTTAATGCATCTCAATATTGTAATTGGCGAATAAATATGTTGGAAGGAATGTATGCCACCGTCACGTTTTATAAAGATGCGGACGGTGCAGATTCGTCGGCCACTCAAATTTTTGTGGATTATCCAAACGGCGATAATGTTTAGTGAGTTTTAAATTTTTTCGAGATTTAACATTAATTCACACTTCCACAAGGCATGTTTAAGCCTTCAAGATAATGACGATGCCCCATACATTTTCACAAAACAACAATTTCAAATCAGTCTTATTGCCCATGAAAAACAGGGAAAGTTCTCCTTCAAAGTAGTCTGGTCCGAATGTAAGTCATTATCTGTTGATCAGCCAAAAATGATTTGAATTCAAATTCAGATCCCGCTGAAATGTGTAAAATCAACATCCCACTGGATCAATATCAATTAATCCCACAAGCTTCTACAAATTGTGCTGTCACATTCACTGCACCGAACAAAGTTTGGTTGATCGCTTTCAATGGATTATTCAATCAAGCGTCCTCGTTTCTCCGTCACTCCGCCGTTTTTGAGGGTGGATCTGTAAATGGAAACTTTTTGGGAACATTGGATAAAGCAAACGGTTTAAACATTTGGTCAAATGGGAAAAGCTTAACAGTGTACACATTTGGAATGCAGATGCAAGATAATCGATATGTGTTTCTGGGAATGGATGCTAATGGTAAAATATTAACAGATCACTGAACCTCTCTCTATCACAAATCTTCACTATTTCCAGCAGCTGGTGGAAATGTGCAGCGCTTCGATGGATTGGATTGTACTGATACTCCGCCTGAATCTTGTTATGTCTATGCTTACTCCTACGACGTTGGGAACAAAGCTGTGATAACAGCATCCAGAAACATAGACTATTTATACTATGTTCGGAGACTTGCCGAGGTCCGTTGTAATTAATTTAAAATGATCTAATCTCATAATTATCTTTCAGAATGCTACATTGAGTGTTTATGAAGGACAAATTGATAAGGACCATTTGCTGACAACAATTAGGTAAGACTGATCAGCAATTATTTCTAACTTTTGATTTTAGTGGGACCAACTACAACCAAAAGTTGCCGTTGGCAGTGAAAAACACTGTGAAAATATACAAGGTGGATACAATGCTTACACAAGTTTCGCTAACCAATGATTCTGAAAGAGGTGAGAGAATGTAGTTAGCTTTACTTATGACGAGGGCTGTCAGACGGTCGGCCGCGTTCTGCGACTTTTTGCTGTAAGTCGGCCGCAGATTATAAAAACCGGACCGTCTCTTCTTCGAAATGCTCAACTCTTTATGTTCTACAAGGTCGCCTTTTGCGTCGAAAAGATCCCATCTCTAGGAAGCAAAATAGAAAAACGGCCGCAGCCCAATTTGACAGATTTGCTTGAGACGACTTCATTGTTTTCAGCTGGTTATGGAAAAATCGCAGTATTAACTGGGACAGGAATGCAAACAGTCGTTCATTCATTTGACTACCGCCAATTGAGTTTAGAGCAAGACACTTTTGAAACTTTCACAGCGGATATATTAGTGAATTTCAAATTCAATGTTGTTTCATTTGATGTGAATGGGAATACTACTCTGGATATCGAAATATATCAAAATGGTCTTACTGTGCTCTCAGAAACGTAAGATAGTTTTTCTGAAAGTTTGAGAAAGTAGTTATGGATACTCCAGATTCACGAAGGACTACAAGCCTCGTTCATCTGGATACACAGCTTTTGGGGACAAAATTTCGGTAAAGTATCAAACTTATGGACGTGCAACAAAAGGATTCGAAGTAGATTTTGCTTGTACAAGCAAGGGTTTGTCAGATTTTAGAGTTGGTTTCAAAATGCAAGTAATGTTTTAGATGCCACAACACCACAACCGACCACTCCGAAGACTACAGCCATTCCAAAAACTACAGTAATTCAATCAACTGTCAGTACACCAGTGATAACAACTGAAAAAATTATAACAACAACAAAGGGATCAAGTCAAAATTATGCTCTTATATGCTTTTTGGCTGAAGTTCTTTATTTGCTAAATTAATTGTTTTTTTTTGAAGTCACAAAGAGAATCTACTCAAAAGCTGACAAAACTGCTAGAGCAAAGCACATCTCTTTCGATCCAACGAAACAATTCTGAAGAATGTGTTTGTTGATAATGATATAAGAAGGCCAAGATTTCAAAATTTTAAATTTTCAACTTGATTTCTCTGATTTTTAGATCAGAACATTTATTGTACGAAAAGAGTCAATATACAGAAAATGTAGAAAAATCGATCAGGCGGATCTGGAAACCTCGTAATGTTTGCAATTAGATCTGTCCTGTTTTGAGAAACAGGGAACTGTTGCTGAAAATTGAATCACAGGAAGTGTGGTAAAGTGTTTCATTTAACGAGTTTTCATAGTTGAACCAAACAAACAGCTTACTAAACTCACCAATATAATGGGAAATGCCACGAATTTTGTGTTGGAAGTAATCAGTTGAAGAACGGTCAGATAAGAGCAGTCTGTTCATTGTTTCTTCCATTCGAACCGATTACCACGTTGTCAACACTTCAGGATGACTACCAAAGAAAACTGATGGGAGTTGTGAAAAGTTCACGTTGGTAATTTATTTTTTGTATTTTTTAATGTTGTAAGAATTGGCATGGATGCCAAACCTTACAACTTATAGTTTTATTTGTTTTCCTTCTGTACGATTTGGCATCCATGCCAATTCTTACTATTAGATTCTGATACCAAACAAAGTAAACGCGGTATTTTTCCCGTCGAGTGTACTAATTGACTGATTTTTGTTGGTTTTAAGGTTTTTCTTTCAAGCCCACTCTCGTTCATCAGATTTATTTGAAAATTCTCAAAATCCGTATTTTTCTTCAAAAGCTCAGAATTTTTACCTTAGTTTTCAATATTTCCAGGCTGAAAATTAAAATTTTGAAATACCGGAGTTCTTATATCTTCGTGACGAACGAGAAGGACGATCTCATCAAGTTCTATGCACGAGCGAAGGAACTGTTCGCAAAGAACCACAGTAAATTTTTTTGTACGCGATTTGGAATTTTTGTTTTCGCGGGATGAGAGATTTAGAGAGTCAATATTTATATTCAATATTCGCTGCATAGCGACTCAGCGATACGTAACAATGAGATTTAATTTTTATGTAATAAAGGAGGGTACGGTATGCAATATTGTGCACCGGGCACTACGACAATCCAAACTCAAGTTGGACTCAGGCATGGGCGGCGGTGAGCGACGGCCTCACCTCGTTCCGCCGCAAAGTTGAAGTTTGCGGCACACGCAACGCAACCGCAGCGCGCTGAAAATTCGGCGCACGGTGACTTTTAGGGAACCCAAATGTTGTGTTGCTCGGCCACCGCTCGACGGCCACGGCCACCGCTACCGTTGTTTTCTGGTGAAGTTCAACTTTAAATAGGTTTTGACGAAAAACGGCTCCAAATTTTTTTTCGACTCGCTGCCCATTTTTGATAAGCATGTTCTGAAGTATTTGTTTAAAAAATTTTTTAAAGAATTGAACATGTTTAAGGTAGTTTAATTTTGTCCCGAACACTTTTTCAGTACATTTTTTGTGTTCTTTACTCTTTAAACCGGTTTCCTGGAAAAACGGTAAGTTATTCTCCACCGACCTCCGGCCCATTTTTGTTAAGCATGTTCACAAGTATTTGTTCAAACAGTTTGAGAAAGATTGGACATGTTTGAGGCAGTTTAATTTTGTCCCAAAACCTTTTTTGGGTACTGTTAAAGTAATAAAGTTCCAGCAAGGAATTTGAATTTTTCCGCGGGCTGTAACGCTTGCCACAGCCTGCCACTGTGAGCGTTTTAGCCCGCGAAGAAAAATTTCAAATTCCTTGCTGGAACTTCATTACTTTCACAGTACAATTCTGGCGTTTTTCGCTCATTGAATTGTTTTTTTCGCAAGCAGATGGTGTTTCGATCGGAAATTTTAATCAAAATAGACTTTTCTCAAGATATTCTACTCATTTCAATAATTAGAAGTTCATTTTTCAGAATATGTCAAATTTCCACTAATCATAATAATTACGCGTTTTTCTGCGCCTCGTTGCATGTAAAGTGCGCGGCGGGGTTGCAAACGATGAGCCACGCCTCTTCTGCCTAGGAGACCACGCATATATTGATTGTAAATAACTAAAACACTTTGAACTTTGAAGAAATCATCTATGAGCTCATTTCTCTCTTGTTTTGCTAAAAAAATTTCTGACTTCTTCTCATGCGATTTCCTCTTCCTGCAATGCATCAACTTTCTCGAGTGATGGCTTGTTTGTCGCTCATTATCAGTTCTTCAAGTTGACTAAGCGTTCACATAAAAATATTAAAGTAAACTATACTTTTTCAGTTCAATATTTTAAAATATTTTTTTCACTCGAAATGACAAACAGGTGGGTATAGGCCCGATTCTCGATCACAGAATGTGCGACAATAGTTCATTTTGGTCAGGCATGGGCGGAGGGTGTGACTTCATGCAACCGGAAGAACTCCTTCAAGAACTTGCTGACGACACGCACGCGATACGCGACAGTCCCTCGATTAGGCGCGAAAAATTATTTTTGCAGTTATCTGAAAATACAGAGAATTTCCAGAGGGATTTTCTCAATAAAAAAATAGTTTGTAGAGGAAGCACACTTGTATATTCGAATGAGCGTTCTATTTTCATTTCAAAGATTCTAATTATTTTTAAAAAGTGCGTCTAGGTTGAATGCTTTCCAGCGCGTCGCGTGCCGCGTCGCCTGTCGCATGCCCTTGTCAGCAAGTCCTTAAAGGAATTCCTCCCTGCGACTTTCGTTTCACTCTCGCTGATGCCTGATTTTGGTGCCGCCGGGTTCGGTGCTCCTTTTTCAACTGGCCAAATGTTTGTGTGTTTGCGTGTCCAACTAATTGAATGCTGTATCACTTATTCTCTCACTCTTCTCCCTTTCTTTATTCACCATGCTGATTTTCACGTCACCCTCAACCTCGAATTTGAATAATACACAAATTTCGTAGATCGAAAATTTATTTTGACCTACTCACGGTAAATTTTTTGTACGTGTTTTCAAAAGGTTTCATTCGCGGGCTCTGTCTTATTGTAGGGTCGCATGTCAACTGCGTGGCGACTCAGCGATACGTAGACATTTTTCTCATTTTGTTGAAAAATTAAAAATCAAGGCCTAAGCTTTTATTGAATCAAATTGAATAGAAATTTGTTTTCGCATCATGTTGAATATATTATTGACAGAATTTGATCAGAAGTTATTACTGAAAAGTGCTCTGGAAACATGGTGCGCGCTCCTTCGACTTAAGCGCGACTTACTGTCAGATTTTAAAGACGAAATATGAAATTTGTAAAAGTCCGTGTGAGATGGAGCGTAGAAACCTAGAAAAAAATTGTACGTACAAAAAAATTTACCGTGAGAGCCCAAAGCCTGATACACTAAGCCTAAGGCTTTTCCCTTTAGGCTTTTCGACTGAAATCAAGGCATTTGTATAATTTTCGAGTTCTCGCCATTCCAATGAAGCACCCCACTATTTCAATAAATCCCCCCACCCGTTCCTAACCGTCCAAAACAACACCTGTGTAGGGGATTATACCAATGTTTCCATTTGGGGGTATATAACAGTGTCTAGTAAGGGGCTATATTGAAAGATCGCCAGGAACTTCAATAAAACGCCCCACATGAATGGTGGGGGACTATACTGTATTTCATTATAATACCTATATACTATGAATTGTCAGTATTCCCTCTTTTCCCAACGTAATATGTGTATTTTCCATTAACAAATTATTGCAGGCATGTCAAACACACTACGAAATGCTGTGCTTTTTTTTCTGGTGAGCTTAGCGCTATCAGCTTCACCATCATGGAGATCCGAACCTGAAGTTCCAGAATGCGGTGTTTGGGACTCCATTGCGTATTACTACCATTGCAGATCCTACATTTTTGCTTCATTATTTACTAGTGAAATAGAGATCTCTGACCATAAGTACGCAAGCGAACTCTGCGAAAAAGCTATAGTAGGTTTTACGAAGGCTGTCAAAATGGCGGCCGCGGCCTACGCGGTTCGAAGCAGTGAAAGGCAGTAGAAGGCCGTGGTTGGCCGTCATATTATAAACGTACTCAGGGAATTTCTGGCGAAACGCCGTGAAAATGGGAGTAATGCCCACGCGTTTGGCCGCCTTGCCGAACACACGGGGGTCCAATTTTCACGGCGTTTCGCCCAAATGCAGTGTTACGACGGGGGTAGCGATTTCTCTTCCTTTTTTGTTTCCATCAGATTTTTCTACAGTCCACCAGTCAAAAAGGGATTTAGTGATTATGAAATGATTTATATGTGTAGCGATCGTTGTACCAAATACCATCTTTAGTACAATGCAACTGTATTCGAAAAAAAACATGAGAAGTCATATGAAACACACTGGTGGTGTGATATTCAATACAAAAAATTTTTGGGTGGATTATAAAAACAAAACAATTGTTGGCGATTGGCTGACAATTGTGAGTCGGTGAGTGTGTGTGGCTGACAATTGTGAGGCGATTGTGAGTCGGTTATCCTTTTCTCCATTGACTTGATGAGCATCTCTGCGTTAGTAAAGTATCTTTTTCGATTCCAGCTTTTATTCTGAAACTGTTTCTATGACGAAGACTTGAACTTTTTATAACAGAACTTACTTTCGTCTGCTTCGCGAGAAAATTTTGGCAAATACTCATTTACTACCTCCTCATTTACTACTTTCACTCATATACTACTTTTGCTCAAATACTACCACACTCATTTACTACCAAAATGCTCATATACTACCTTTTGCTCATTTACTACCATTACTCATATACTACCAAACTACTCATTTACTACCTTTTGAAAAAATTGGAAATCTTGATTTATTAGTGGAATTCTCATACAATATTCTTCGAAACTATACCTCAATTAGTCAGCAACTAGTTTCAAGGCTTGCGGGGAACAAATCCTTTGATGGGAGCAGTACTAGGGAGCACAATTTTTGTTAATGTTTAGCAATGGCTTGGTTTTATACAATAATCTTGTTAAATCTGTTGTTGGTTTTATTGTGTTTTCAGATTCCGTGAAATGATGTTCGTAAATACCAAAACCAAAGACTATAATAATTCTTTAGCAAAACTTTTGCTCCCTAGTACTACCCCCATCAACGAATATTGTTTCCCAAGTCGTCGTAAGCTTTGAAACTAGTCTCTTCTATATACTAAAGGAATGGCTGTAGGATTACGGTAGTTATGGTACTCCGAAAACTCAACTGGCAAGCTCTGAATGGATAACCTTCCAGAACATTCTCCTTCTTTCCAGAAACTTCTAGAAACTGCCAGAAACTTCTAGAAACTTCCAGAAACTTCTAGAAACTTCTACAAATTTCAGAAACTTCTAGAAACTTTCCGAAACTTACTTTCGAAATTTTGGCGGGAATTCAAATTAGCAACATTTTTGGAACAGGAAGGAGGCTTAGGGTGCATCACTGCCCAATGATCAAAAATGAGTTTAAGCGTGGCAAGTTAACCCCCCCCCCCCCCCCCCCCCCATTGAGGAACGCAGCGACGAACAAAAAGGAGGTGAGCCCCCGTAGGCGGCGCCACCGACTGGTTTCTAACTAACTAAGGCACAGGTTCAAAGAATATTTTAAGAGCATTCCACTAATAGATCAAGATTTCAAAATTTCTCAAAAGGTAGTAAATGAGTAATTTGGTAATATATGAGTGATGGTAGTAAATGAGCAAAAAATAGTATATGAGTATTTTGGTAGTAAATGAGTGTGGTAGTATTTGAGCAAACGTAGTATATGAGTGAAAGTAGTAAATGAGGAGGTAGTAAATGAGTATTTGCCGAAAATTTTTCCTATTCATGCCTGAGTAGTGCTCGCTGGTCTCATTTCTCTGTTTACCGCAGGCTTGGTTCGGAAATTTTGAATTTTTCAACATTGGCAGAACTAAAAAAAGCAGATGTCAACTTTAGTGTTCATAGAAAACGCAAATACACCGGAATATCAAATAAAAACAATGCAAAAAATTTGACTTCAGTCCTCCTTTAAAGTTAAAATTTGAAATTGCCTTCTATCTACCAGACAGGAAACAGTTTTGGAGCCACACAATCAGCGATTTGAACAGAATATCCTGTATTGGTCTTCAGTCCTTCAAAATAATTGGAAAGTTAGAAAGAAATATGTAAAAGTATTAAAAATGATGAAAATAAACCGTGAAAAAATTTTCGAGATGTAGAGCGCTCAAGCAACACGGAGGTGGGAAAAACGCCCAACCGTTGCCCAAGCCTTGCCCAACTCGCCCCATACTAGGGCTTCCATTTGGGCGGCAAAACGCCCGCGCCGCCCGCCCGCCGTCCCGCCCGCCCTATCGCCCGTCCACCATTGAGAGGCCACGTAGGAAATGTATTAATTTTGAAGCGGACGGCGGGCGGCCGTTTTCATTTTGCCCGGATGGAAGCCCTACCCCATACTCTGGCCGCGTGAGCGTTTCGCCCAAATTAAAAGCATTCTGCGCATCTGGGAGGCAAAACGCGGGCGTGACGCCCAACTCTCGCCAGAAAATCCTTGAGTACTAAAATTCGGACTCTCTCCGATGGCCGCTAGGACGCGTAACTTTCGAGCAGCGGATAAACGAAATCCAGAAACCCAATTTCGATCGCGGCCGCCATTTTGACAGCCTTGGGTTTCACACAAAAAGAAACAGAATATTGGTTGTCTGTTCAGAACTGTTATTCTGCTTTTGACTGCAAGGATATGAACAGAAGAAAAGCTGACCTGGATGCTCCATGTGCAGCGATTGCCTACGCCGTACCAGACAACGAGTTGTGTCTTCGTGGATTCTTTAGGAAAGCATACATGGCACAGTTTTCGAATGAAGACTCATGTTTCAAAGAGTATTCATTTTTAGATGTGAGTTAGTATTTTTCAAACTATGAACAATTATGTAAATTTTCAGAGCAATCTGGAAAACAGACGAAATGCATTTATGAATGGAAAGTTGTGTTTTGTGAAATATGCAAGAGAGTACTGTACTACTTATACTGTTGACTACTTCAATTCCGACAAATACAGAAAACTGACGGAAACAGTCTCTTCAGAAGATTACCACGCCGAATGTAAAAGTCCTCAATCCCGTTTGCAGTTTTCGATCTGTAGAGCATTGGTTGATGAGTTAACGACCAGATCGGAAAAAATGAAAATATTCGAATTTCGATCAAATAAAAATTTCGTGGAGCAGACTAAAAAGATATTCCGAGACACAGAGGTTGGTATTTATTAAATCATGTCAATGTCCATGAACAATAGAATACGATTTCAGGCATGCTTATCGAAATCGTGCGCATCTAACAAAAGCAAGAATCTTCTTAGGGAGTTTGCTGGAAAGTTTCAGGCTTGGCGAATCCCTGAAGAAGAAGATTGACAAGGACAGTGCAGGATGAAACTCACTGCAAGGAACGAAAAATAACAAAAAAACCATGTTTCTAAAGTAGCGCAGATTCCCATATTTCCTGAAACCTTTTTCAACGTTGATATTAAAAATATTAATACGGCTATTAAAAATTTTTCGATGTTGTTCTTTTCAATTTTTGTTCAAGAATTCTGGAGAAAATGTCATCTGAATAGTGAGTTTAAAATCTACAGGTAAAAACTGTTTTCTGAGGAGTACGGTAGCAAATGTTGGGAATATTCCATTATAACTAGGGACCGCAACATAATTTTCAAAGTGCATATTTCTACAAAATTTTGGCATATAAATTTTTTGTGAAGAAAGTATTCCAATACATTTCCAGATGGGAAAATGACGATCGTAGCTTTGGGTTGCAACATCCGATAGTGTAAGACAGAAAAGAGTTCTGGTTCGAAGTTACAAAACTTTGAGTGAGCAAGACTGATTCCTTCAAGATTAATAGAGAAACAAACGTTGCAACTTGCAACCATGTTTTGAATCTGAATATTCATTATTTGTTTTCACTCTTCAAAAAACATACCTCAAAAACAACACTTTTTCCCTGGTATCCTAACTTTTGCACAATTCTCGCATGTTTTCTCGATGTCTTCCTACAAGATTTTTCTGATTTCGCTCCAGCACGTACCATTTTCCCACTAGAAAAAATGAGGGATGTTGTACGTGGTTACGGATTCTCATAATGGCTGCACCGAAACGAAATGGTTCATATTCAATTTATCGTGCGTTCAGAGCAATCTTCTCAAGATCCAATGGATTACCGAGGAAGATGGTAAATACAAAATTTTCAATTATTGTTGTCGGAACACCCAGGAAAGAGGATCCGCTCAAAAGTTTTTCTAAACGTTTGCCCCGCAAAATGAGATTTTAATTTTGACAATCATCTACTGGTGGAATTGTGAAAGTGTCGTTGGAGGTGATCATTGTATAGAATGAAAATGAATTTTGGATGAAATAGTGGTGAAAGCTACGATGGGGTGGAGATGTTTCTTTATTAGCACAAAACACAACCAGCAATCAAAAGAAGACTAACTAGGGAACCTTCAGACATGGCCGTGGAGTTTTAGTTAGTGTGATTTACCATCGGATAGCTGAGCACGAGTTATGCACGAATCTATATTTTTATCGGCCACAACGAGGAAAATAATTGACGTCAAGAGATTATAAGTTCAATTTAATTTCAGTTGATTTTCTGTACTAAGATGTACTAAAGGTCAAGTTTGAAACTCCCGTAACTTGTCCTAAATCAGTCGGAAGGCGAATATTGTAGACATACGCCACTTACCAATTCCTGGAGACTGTGTGTAAATCTCCTCGGAACGAATATAACTTAATGGTGATGGAAAAATTAAGTGGTTCAGACAGTACTGATAAAAGGTTCTCGCTTATTTTTTTTGCAATAAAAAGAATCGAGTCTTTTATGAAGTCTCCCAAAGAAATATTTCTCGTGCAGAGCTTCGAAGAAATTCAAATAGGTTCCCATTCCTTTTAGAATGATAACACGGTGATACTTCTGAGCATCAGGTCATATTTTCCACACAACGAGGGGTTTCTTCTACTTTCTCAGACCCGTCGATCGAGTAATTTTTCGAAGAAAGCAAAATCATTTTTCTCGTGAGCCTGATAAATTGAGAGCTTTAGGCAGTTGAATAATAGTCAAGCCTTACGATTTTTT
>GL379912.1:227399-240328 GCA_000143925.2 Caenorhabditis brenneri | reverse complement strand
CCGTGATCTGAAGTGGAAGAAAAGTCGCATTATTGATGGAGAGCATAGAAGTCGTAGTAGATCTGGAGATGCTAGAAGAGATGGAGATCGAAGAGGTCAGTGACAGAGATTGAGACACAGACCGCAGGGGTGGGGACGGAGATCTGTGATGACCGAAGAAGAAAATGACAGAGATCGAGGATAGACGGCGTGACGAAAAAAGAAGACCTGAACCCGCTGAAGTCGGAAAGATTTACGAGGCTGGAGTATACAGTATTCATTCGTTCGGAGCCTTCATCACTTAGGATGGTTTCCGACAAAAGCAAGAAGGACTGAGTCACATTGATCAGCATTGTAAAGAACGAGTTCAAGCTGTGGCAGATGTAAAGAAAAGAGGTCAGAACGTCAAAGTCAAAGTTCAAAAAATAGAGAATGGAAAGATGTCTTCGGATATGAAAGAAGTGGACCAGAATACTGGAGAATTCCCTAGTAAGAACGTAGAGAAAACACTGCTTGGATACTTTGCAAACCTCCCATGATCCAGTCCCATCAACTGATGAAACGCTTGAACACGAAGGACTATGTGTAGTCTCGCAATAGGCAAGATGGACCATGTCCGTTCTTCTTCTATACTTGTCTGGAAAAAAACTCGGTACTTCCAAAACTTCTCTCAGAATAAATTTCAACACAAAAACCTAGCCTCGGACAAAGTAATAGTCGAGATGGAGCGCGTCCGTCCTCTTTCTTGGTTATGTAGCAACAAATTTCTTTGGAATGACCGACCTTGTTTGAGGCATATCCATACTTTCCTGAGTGGAATCAAACTTTTCTCGTGTTTTCACATCAAAAATCTAAGATAGCCCACCTATTCTCCTTACTAGGGACTGACCAGACATGTCTTTGGAGTTTTGATATGAGACTTAAATCATTTGAAAGCTGGTTCAAAGTGTTTGCAGTCGACTTTTTGTAACCTAGATATTCACAAAATAAGTCATTTTTAGTGCTAGAATTAGCACTATAAAATTATAAAAATAAAATTATTTTTACGTGAAAAATGAGAGAAATTCAGTGCTAATTTTTGCACTAAAAATGGCTTCTTTTGTGAATGTCTAGGTTACAAAAAGTCGACTGCAAAAACTGAAACCAGTTCCGTTGTTAGCTTTGGAACAGCTTTCGAATGATATAAGTCTCATATCAAAACCCCAAAGACATGTCTGGTCAGTCCCTAGTCAGCATTCGATTAATGCAATAGTGAAAGTTAAGGCGGTTAATGTAACGCGTTACTTCCGCTACACTACGTCCCTACGTCACTACATGCCTACAGTACCGTGCAAAAGTATACGAAAACCCCTCGTTTTCAGTCGATTTTAGCTGATTTTGAGCTTGCGCCACACGGTCAAAAATGTTTCTGAAGTTTTAAAAATTTTTAAGCGTGTCAAAAAATTTTGACTGTGTGGCGCAAGCTCAAAGTCAGCCTAAATCGGCCGAAATCAACTGAAAAACAAAAGTGTTCGTATACTTTTACACGGCACTGCATGTCCTTACGTCTCGTTTGGTTTATTTTCCAGTTGGAAAAGAGAATTCGGAAAATATACTCCATGCACCTCAATTGGAGTTTTTATGGAATAAAGTAACACTGAAGCAACCAGTATGTTAAATTTATAAGCAAATTTATTCAGGAAATTTGTGATTTCAAATTTTGTGATCCTGAAACTTTAATCGTAAGTTTCACATTACTAAAAATTGGATGCTTGAAATAGAAGTATAAAGTGACGGTGTGAACTCGCAAATCTAATAAAACCGGTCGAAGCACCAAAATATGAGATAATAAAGAAGGGGCCAGGATGTAGATTTTACACAGAAGACTGACCTAAAAATCCTTTGATGAAGTGTAGTTAATTTTATTCGAAAAGTTCTTACTGCAAGTACCAAATGAAATAACAATGGAATTAAAAGAATGATCATTGTTCTTGTCAGAGTTCTTTCGATATTTGCATTTTGGATTATTGATTTTTGAGAGTTTGAGTTCCTGAAAAATATATTGAAGATTTTCACTTATCAATAAAACAAACTCACAAAGTTTTTCTCTGTCGCAATTTTCTAAACATAAAAATGTTCAAAATGACGATGGCAACACAGACGAAACCTATGAACATCATGTTTTTCAGCGTCACAGTATCCTGGAATTACAGCTTTTGATTTAAAACTCTGGGGGTTACAATACTCACCAAATTCTTCATACTAAACTGATCAACTATAACAATTGAAGCGAATGGAAACGGGGTGAACATTTGAATACATACTCCATCATATAAATAATGTGGTAAAGAGGATGCGAATCCGATCAGAAATAATATAACAAAGGATATTAGAAAAATCTGAAAACTAAATACTTTTTGGATGCAATGGCTGAAGTTCTTACCTGTCTTGTCTTACTTTCACCCATAGAATACAGTATAGCAACTCTTAAAGCACAAAACAATACTGTCAATAATTGTGACAAGTCTCCCGCCTGCGTGGGAAAAATGAAAAAGAAAAAGTGTTCCAGAACGTTGTTCTCTCATCAAAATGAAAACTTGTTGGACTTATAATTAACGAATGGAGGGAAAATAGACTAGACAAGAAAAAAATGAGTCAAGAAAGTAGCGTCAGAAAAGCAAACAAGTCTAACGAAACTGCTGAATCAGAAGTTTTAAGAAGAGCTTCAGATATTCGAAAGATGTTTGGATTTGGAAGCGCATTTCGAATGAGTGGAAGGCAAAAATTGTTTGTTCACAAATAGGGTCCATGTTGCTTCCATGAGCGTTGAAATTCATAAATATCTTGTTACGCTTTATTAATTTTGACGTATTTTTCACATGAAAATGTTATGCTCTCACTCCCGAACCTTCCTGTTCTCTACGGTTCATCAAACTTTTCAACGAATTCTATTCGTCATTGACCTAAATTGAAACCAAGAACGTTTTCAAAGGATGAGCAACTAAACAACACTGACATCAACTCATCGTATTCGTAACTTCCTCTGTTTTTGTTTCAGTTTAATTTTTCATATTCACGGTTCGAATCTTCTCTCTCTCTCTCTCTCTCTCTCTCTCTCTCTCTCTCTCTCTCTCTCTCTCATCTCTGAAGACTTCAATTTTTCTTTTCACTGTTTTACCACAAAATCAAAAACATTCCGATGAATATCAATAGAATATTTGAAATAAGACGATTTGATGCTTTGGTTGTTGTATCATATTTTTCTGTTGTCAGTCTGGTTGATGAAGGTGAAAACTGATTTGTTGTTGTTATTCCTGAAGTGGTTGGTCCTTTAACAGGATCGATTGTAGAGGTTTGATCTATAAACACAATCTTGAAATTTTAAGTTACAACATTTCATATTTTACCCTCTCCTGTGCATAACAGATCAACACGGAACCCTTTCGTCGCAGTTCCATATGTGCGATAATTCACTGTCAATGAATCTCCCAACACTTTGATTGGAGTGGAAGGAGGATAGTTTCCTTGGTAATATCTATAAATAGAATATTATCCTGGTTCAAAACAAAACGTTACTTACTTTCCATAAAACACCTCATTTCCCGCTCGGTAAACTGAGATCTTCAGTGTGGTTGAAGGCCCACTCAAATCAAAATAAGTCAAGTTGAAGTTAAAGTTCACAAGTGTATAAACATCTCCTGTTGTGAAATTTTCAAATGTGTCCTGCTGAAGAGAGTTTGTCCAACATCAAATGAATGAATGTTGATGTTTCTACCGGCATAGACAAGGGAATAAGAAACTGAAAATAACAAAATTTTGGAATCTATGAAAGTAAAACTCTACCATCATCTGGGTTAGTATCCAAGTACATGTTTATTTTTTCCTTATCCAAAACATAAATTTTAATTGAACTTTTAACAGCCATTGGAAGTGTTTGAAGCACATTTGAACTGCTGAAAATATATATAATTTTTGAATTTGAATGATTATAAAAAAAATTAACTTGACAGTAGCTAACAGATGATCATCATTGATTTGACCTTCGTAAATTTTCAAATTACTGTCCTAAAAATTAAGAGTCCGAGTCGCATATTTTTTTAGCCATACTTACAGTCGGAAAATGTTTAAACTTTCCCAAATAATAAATATCGTTAGAAACTGTTATCAATGCATTAACTGCGTATGTCGAATCAAGGTTTATTTGACAATAAGGTGAGCATACGAGACCTCTGAAGTATTTCACTATTCCAGAAGCTGAAATTCAAAGTAAACTTTCAGAGAAACATGTCTGTTCTCACCTTGAACATCCATTCCAAGAAATAAAGAGTGGTTGTTTTGTGGAATCTCATTGAACTTGTAAATAGTTACTTGTTTTCCCCAAGTATTAAAACTAGCGGAAGAGGTAGAGTAAGCATCATACAGATTTCCAATGTACTTGTTATTGATCGAATCACCTTCAAATATTAACCACAAACGAAGGCTTGATATCGATAAATCATGGGGTTCAAATGCCACTAATCGAACAGCTTTTGGTGCTGTGATAGTGGTGGCACATGGTGTTGCAGTTGATGGGATAAGGTCAGAGCTAGTCAGCGCTATTTCTCTTTTGCAAATGGTTTGGGGGTCTAAATTTCAAAAATTGTGTCGCTACAAACGGTCAAACCTACAGTAAGACCACACAACTTTAAAAGCAAAATGTCCTTCAGTCGTATCCGTTTGAAACTCGATCCAAAAGTAGGGAGAAGTAAAAACGTATGGTGCAGTGTCGTGATCCACGAGTCTAGGAGAAGAGATACTACAAATTTCCATCTCAATTACGCTTACTCATACGACCATCCATTTGGATAGTGAACACCAATGAAATATAGGTATGGTGTGTCTGCATATTTATAAAATTCAACGGTGGCATACATTCCTTCAGGTATCAAAATTTGCCAAGTACAGGACTGAGAGGCATTGAAAACTGGAGGAACTTGAGTGTCATTCCACGTCTCCGGGTAGTAATATGGTTGAGTGAGATCGGCTGGTGGGTTTATATCTAGCTCCTGTTCGCAAAAATAGCCATAGCAAAATATCGAAGAAAATAAGTTAGCAATAAGGAATAAAGAAAATAACATTTTGTTCTTTCAGACAAAATGAACAAAAATCTAGTTTGAAAGTGAATTTATAGTTTTCCAGTTATCACGTACAGGCGTGCTATGACGTGATAAGACGTATGAATGATTGCTCTCTCCGAAACACCAGTTTCATTTTCTTTGGAATCAAAAAATCATTATGAAACACTGCGTAATCTTTCTCCAACAGCCTGATAAGAAAACTGTTTGGAGTTTGTGGTTTGATAGTATAGAACATTTATTAACCGCTGTCCAAATGACTATAAAAATAATTTTTTGAATAATATTGAGAACAAACTATTGAACTCGAGGTGCTAACTCCTAAAGAATTGTTTGTTGAAATGAAGGAAAATCAAAATCCTTGCTCATGTTGCTCATCAGAATCGGAAAGGTACCAACAAGTTAATATCGCATCTCTGAAAAAAGTAGGATAGAACGTGTTCGACTAATCTCTTGAGTATACCCTCCATTTTCCGAATTCCTTAGTGATTTCTAGAGTTGTTGAGTTTTCAACGTTGATTCTGTCATAGAGTGACTGAAAACCAGATTCTGCGACACATTGAATTTTTTGAAACTTGAGGGTATAAGGAAAGTAACTATATATTGTGTATCCCTCCATTATTTGTGTGTAGTTTTCATCGAACACATTGTAAAGTCTCTTCGGGCATCCTTCATTTGTTATATCTTTCATTGCAGCCAAAAAACAGTCCTTTGCTTCTTGATTATGGAACACAGAAGTGTTGCTAGAAACTTCCTGAAAACAATAGCTATGGTAAACTTCTTCATCAGTTTTTAACTTCAAAACTCACCTCAAAAAAGTCAAAACTACGAGCACAGTGCTTTTGAGAAAGAGCCAACGCTTTCAGAGTCGGCAATAGGCACTCTTTCTCGAACTGGTAGGGGCGTGAAATGACTTTTATGGTCACTGTCTCAAAGTCCAAAAAGGTCTCATTACAAACTGAGCATTCCTGAAAACGTTGAAGGGTTGAAAAAATTGAATTTCATCACTCACGTTAGCTGCTTTATGGAACTCTTCCAATTTTCTCAACATAGGTATAGTTGGTGCAAAGGGTGAATTGGTTATAGCTGCCAAGAGCTTTTTCAGTTGATGAAACTCCACCTTACACTTCTGAAGATTGGCAGGACACACATCTTCTGAACTGCTCAGCAAGCAAGAAAGCGAGAGAATGATTAGACAACTCGTGAGCTTTCGCATTCCTGAGAATTATAATTTAGAAGTAGTAGTTCGAATTCTGGTGGATGATAGTGCTTCGTGTATAAATGAGAAAAAAAAACGGTAGAAGGTTATATACATCCTCATTTTCGATCAGTTCAAGCCAAGAACTGATAAACGGTTGAGTTAAAAAAGATTGAAAATATAATAAGTTCCTCTTCTTGATTCCAGAAGACAGAAAAATTCAGAGTTTGACAAATGATGATTCGAAAAGCTAAAAGACATATAAGAAAAACTTCAACCGGTTTTATTGCCAAGGCAGTGTGGAATCGTGAAACAAAAACCTTTGTTGTGAAAATGATCTGTTGGCCACAAGTTGAGTCCGAGTGGTTCCAGCGGTAGTTGAATACTTCATGGGCCATATGTTCACCACATGCCATCAATGTGAAATCGTCCGCACCAATAAAAATCGCAATCTTTATTGTGTTCATATGTGTTTCTTTGCAAAAAATATTCTCTGACCAGCATCTGATCAGGGACACAACAATGCTTTTCTCTTGTTCAAATAGCTAATAAAAACCTTTCGTATAGAAACAACAAAAATTTCACTTTCAGAAAAGAAAAAAAAACTTCTACAGAATGACCAAAGATTAAATAATGATATTGCGCAATATTATCTTCTGGTGGTTCGAATAAAAACTGTTTCTTGTCATGCGAACTCGTCTTCAAGTCCAGACGGTTCGACGCTTAGTTCTACGGGTTTGTAACAGGTCTGAAAAAGCGATTGCTTTACAATAATTGAAAATTCCCAAATTACATGTATGTTCTTCAATACTCTTGACAACTCCTCGTGGTTAGTGCCTTTCAAGTTGAGCAACTCAAGTTTCGTTTGCTGCCCCGCCTCCACTGCCATACACTTCAGCTCTTGGAATTTTTTGTCTCCGGAGACGGATGTATATACTTTCATGATATTAAAGTAATATTTTTCAAATAGAGAGTAGTTCGATCCTGTGCAATGGTTTCTCATGGTTTTCAGAAAACATGATTGTTTAAGCTTGAGAAGGAAGTCGCTCTGAAAAACGAGTAAGGACTAAAGTTATGAATTTGAAGATGCCCATATATTATTCTTCAAGATTCAAGTAATTTCAAAATTTACCGTAAACTTTGTAACAGGGTTACCAAATTCAAACACCTTTGCAGGAGGACCCTTTTTTTCGCACATTTTACAAACTAAACTAGTGTACCTTGAACATTTTTACAACGTGCACTGGAGAAACAAAAAATGACCCTCTTGATACGAACGCACTGTACTACTGCAATCAATAGCAGAATAGCAGAAATTGAAGAAGATGAAACACGTAAATGTCACAAATAATTATTGTGCGCTGTATTTGAAATAATATCACAGATCAGACTGACCGAGAAAAAATCATTGTTCTTGGCACACTCAACTCCTCCTTCAAAGATTTCCCGCAATGTTGGAACTATGCAGTTTTTCTCGAACTCATGGACTTGTAGAACAGCTTCATCGCATTCTTTTTGGTATTTCCTTTTCCATTTGTCACATTTGAAGCAAATCTGTAAACTGGGACTAATGAAAATAAAAACTGAACTCTTACCGTAGTATTTTCACAGCTTTGTCTCAATACTTCCACGGTGGATTGCGAGACAGGAAAAAAACTACTTCTAATTGCGTTCAGTAATGTCTCTAAAGACCACAGCTTGTAATCACATCCGATGTTGGCATCGGTACATGTGTCATTACAAGGAGATGCGAGGACACAAGTTGAAGATATGGCAACAAATAGGAATAGAAGTAAACGCATTCCTGAAACACCATCAACAGTTATGAATGAATTTCTAAAAAGGATAAAAGTTTAATACATGAAGAGGAAAGTCGCCATTGCTCATCCTTAAATTTATTTTTTTATCACATTGCTCATTCTAATCCAAACGACAGCTGTCGATATCTGAGAATGAGCAAGACATTGATCTTGTGTCGGCTCTTTTGATTTTGAGAGGACTTTTTGAAAACACCCGATAACATTCATTACAACAAGGAAACGATTTCAAATTCAACGTATCAGCTCATTGCACCCAGTAAACTCAACACAAAAGAATAATCATTCCGATAATTAGAAAATGTATACTTAAAATATGCACGGTTGCTTCTTTAGTTGTGGATTCATGTGCCACGGTAGTATATTTCGATTGTGTAGGCAAAAATGACTTTGTCGTCGTCACACCAACCGGAACAGTGGCCATTATGGAGGTGATTTTCACAGGGGATGCTGACGTGGGAAGTGTTGCTGGAGGAGTTATTGTAGACGTTTCATCTATAAATTAATTGAAAAATGTAGTTTTTTGAAGTAAAAAACTCACCATTTGCAGTGCACAAAAGCTCTACAATAAATCCGTTAGTAATTTCCTTCCGTCGGTAATTTTCTGTCAATAATAAATAATATGATAATGTGAAAAGTGGATATAAAAAAAGTACGTGACCTGTGAAACAGTTTCTGGCAAAATTGAGTCGGAATGAAAATTACCAAAGCGACGTCAACATAAATAATTTCGCAAATTTTTTCCAAACATAATTCAAAATGAAAACGTTTCAATTTTCCACTTTCTTATATGTTCGCCACATGTCATAAATGTGAACTCGGTCACACCAACAAGAAAATCAATTTTTCCTTTTTTCCTTAAAAAAAGTTCTTTGATGAACAACTAACTTGGGACAAAATGTTCTTTTTTATTCAATTAGTTTGAAAAAAAAAACAGTTTCTGAATTAAAAAAAAAAACAAAAATATTTATTTTATTCAAAAAAAAACAAACAATCTTTAAAACAACTAATGATTAAGTTATGATATTGCGCAATCCTGCCTGTTTACGGGTCCAATAAAAATACATTTTGTCACTTTTGCTAATGTTGGTTATGGAGAGTAGATTTTATGATGACTCAAGTTTGGAACAGTTCTGAAAAACTAATTGTATTACGGCATTTCGAGTTTTCCAATTTACATAGAAATCCTTCAATGCTTGCGAGACCTCTTCATAGGGACTGGTTCCCCTCAAATTAAGCCGTTCTAGCTTTTTTTGCATTCCTGCCTCTATTGCCATGCACTTCAACTTCTCAAACTTCTTCACTGCGATGAATATATAAACTCTCATAGTCCTGTCATAAAGTGTTTCAAATAGATTGTATATCTCTCCTGTACAACGATTTTTCATTGTGCTTAGAAAACAGGCTCGTGGCGCATCAGTAAAGTAGGTGTCATATAGCTTGGACAAGTCGTTCTGTAAAAAAACAAAAAAACTAAAAGGCGACAGTTTTTAAATCGAACTAACCGAGAAAAAATTGTAAGGCTTGGCACACTCTACTCCTCCTTCGTAGATTTCCTGTAATGTGGGGAATATGCATTTTTGATCGAATTCATGAATTCGTAGAATAGCTTCATCACATTCTTGCTGGTATTGCCTATTGTCTTTGTCGCATTCAAAACAGTCCTGAAAACTGTAATTGTTGAAAAAAAATCAAAATGAAAATCTTACCACAGCATTTTTACAGTGGGCTTGCAATATGTGCCACATTGCCGCCGTGACAGGCAACTCAAATTTCGAAGTTTTTCCGAGCAACGTCTTCAAAGACCATAACTTGTAATCACAGTCGCTATCGGCATTAGTGCATGTGTCATTTATCGGACTAGCAAGGACAAACGTAGATGTGATAAAAAGCAATGAGCATAGAAGTATACGCATTTCTGAAATAACACCAACTGTTTATTAAAGCAAATTTTTCGAAAACGAAAAAATGTGACAAATGAAAATGAAAGTGAAAATGATGGCCTTAAATAATTTCCAGTGAGCCGCTATTGCTCATCCTTAAATTTGTTTTTATCACATTGCTCATTCTAATCCAAATGACCACTGTCGATATCCGAGATTGATTGAGTAAGATTGAGTAAGATTGAGTAAGACTTTGATCTTGTGTCGGTTCTTTTGATTCCGATTCAACTTTTATACAGCACATTCATTACAAAAAGTAAAGGATATTCAACACCAAATCAGACCATTGCACCCAGTAAATTCAACACAACAGAATAATTATTCCAATAATCAGAAAATATTCACTCAAAATATGTGATGGTGCTCTTTTGGTTGTGGATTCATGTGCTACTGTAGTATATTTCAATGGGTCTGTTGTCGATTGTGTAGGCAAAAATGACTTTGTAGTCGTCACACCAACAGGAGCAGTGGCCATTGTGGAGGTGATTTTCACAGGGGATGTTGACGAGGGAACTGTCAACGGAGGAGTTGTTGTAGATGTTTCATCTTTAAGATATTGAATATATTTTTTTTCGCAGTGACAAACTCACCATTTGCAGTACACAAAAGCTCTAAAATAAAACCTTCGGTATAAATTCCAAAAGTTTGATAGTTCACAGTCATTGAGTCTCCTAGTACTTTGAATGTCTTCGTAGGCGGCCAGTTTCCTCCAAAGTATCTGTAAGTCAATGATAGCAAAGCTTCAGATAGAGTTCCTTACTTTTCATAGAACACCACATTTCCAGCTCGGTAGACAGTAATTTCAAGAGAAGTACTTGCCCCATTCACTTCAAAATATTTGACATTGAAGTTGAAATTAATAAGTGATTTTGAGAGTCCTGTGGTGAAATTTTCAAAAGTGTCTTGGTGATAAACAAGCTGCCCGACATAGAACGAGTGGATGTTCACATAGCGTCCGACATAAACTTGAGAGTAGTAAGCTGAAAATTTCTTAACTTTGAAAATTTTCACATCTTTATGTTTACCGTCATCTGATGTTCTGAAAACTTGAATGTTCTCATCTCCTGTATCCAATGAATATATTTTGACCGTATTTTTGACTGCCATCGGGAAAACATTAATCACGTTTGACTTGCTGGAAAATCCTATATTTTTCATGAAGTGCTTGAACGACAAGCTTACTTGACAGTAGTCAATAAATGATTGTCATCGATCTGTCCTTCGTAGATTTTTAAGTTACCGTTCTGAATTTTTCTGAAATTCAGTGACAGTTTTTTCTAGTTAACCCACAGTTGGAATAGCAGTAGGTAATTTCAGATAATCAACATGATCTGAAGCGGTGATAACTGCTGTAGCACCATTTGGAGATGAGAGACGAATGAAACAAACATAGCCTGTGTAATCGGAACAATCCAGTCCAGTGAAGTGATTGATGTTTCCAGCGGCTGTAAAAAAGTTAGGACATACCGACAAACAGACACACAAACTCACCTTGAACATCCATTCCCAGAAACAACGTATGGTTACTCTGGTTCAATAATCCAAATGTGTACACCGTTAATTGATTTCCTTTTGATTTGATATTCTCATTGTAAGCATCCAATAAATTTCCAAGATACGTCCCATTAACTGAGTCCCCCTCATATACAGCTGATAGTCGGAGGTTTTTCAATAAAATGTCAGCCAGAGCAAATCCAACAAGCAATACTTTTTGTGGAGCAGCAAATGTAGTGATACAATCTGTGGCAGCTGATGGAATGAGATTAGAACTACTCAGCTCAATTGGATTTGAGCAGATTCTAGCTGGGTCTGCAATGAAAAGGTAAGGTCTATTTTCTAGGTTTGGAAATGACTCACAATTAGACCAGATAACTTTAAAAGCGAAGCGTCCCTCATTTTCATTGGTTTGAAGATCGATTTGGAATTGGGGTGATGTGAAGATGTACGGAGAGGTGTCGTCGTCAAGGATGCTGGAAAAAATACGGTTGGGTGCAAGAAATGCATAAAATCAGAGAGCACAAACTATACAATTCAAACTTCAATGTTTGAATATCAAAGTTCCAACTTCCGAACAAAACTTCAAACAAATAACTAAAGTCTGCAAATTCTAGACAAAATGTGTAAGGGTAAATACAAACTTAGCTCCACAAACTCGAAAAAACTTACAAATCAGTTTTCTGATTCGGATATGTACAATGCACCGCTCTATCCTTTGTGTACTTGTGAAAAAACACAGTCGCATACATTCCATCAGGCACATTTATCCGCCAATTACAGAACTGTGAAGCATTGTAGACTGGAGGTTCTTGACTATCATTCCATGTTTCAGGGTAGTAGTATGCTTCATTCAAATCCACTGGGGGATTTCTGAGAATATTTCCCGGACAAATGTATCCATTGGATTTTACAAAAATAAATAAGTTAGAAAGAAAAAAAAGGGAGAGAATCATTTTTTTTGGGTGAGGCAAGAAGAAATGCAAAGAAATTGAAGTTTGTAGATGGCTTTTATAACTTTTATATGTCTGATTCATTTATGTCAATGGGCACGTACAGACATGAAATGACGTGATAAGATAATAGGAACTTCATCAATTTAGTTCCAATTAGGAGGGCCTGGACAAAAAATTAACCCGGAAGCTCCACAGAATACTAACAGTATTCCTGAAAAATTAAGCTGGTTTCTTGTAAGTTGTGATGTTATTTAAACGCGATCAACAAAAGAAACGAAAACTTTTTGAACACTGATAACCGCCTAATGTTTGCGGTGACTCAGAAAACGATGATTTGCAAGATTGAATTCTTTTTTATGTGAATGCATATGATAAAAAAAGAGTTGTGTTTCGAAACAATGGGCTCTTACAGAATGGAGGGCCCAATGAGAAAATGGAGGGCCCAAAAA
>GL379912.1:143733-227053 GCA_000143925.2 Caenorhabditis brenneri | reverse complement strand
AAAAAAAATCAAGCCCCAAAAAAAATGGAGGGCCCAAAAATTTTGAGACTCTTTTGTTGATCCATTATGATACTCTTATTGCAGTCTTCAACGAAATAAAAATAAAGTGAAATGTTTGGAAAAAAAAATTTTTGACCCCAAGTCTTAAAATTTTTTTTTTTTTGGGCCCTTGATTTTTTTTGGGCCCTCGATTTTTTTTTGGGCCCTCCATTTTTTTTTGGGCACTCCATTTTTTTTTGGGCCCTCCATTCTTTTCATTGGCCTTTCATTTTATGTTTGGGCCCTCCATTCTCGAACAGAGCTAAACAATGATATCACGAAGCTGAAATCGTGTTAGCTTGAGCGGATCCGAATAAGAAGATTATCTTCAATAAAACGATTATTAGTGATGTTGAGTGTTGCTTTTCAACATCAAATCTCGTTATGGGATTTGCTTTTGAGGAGATGAAAATCGATCTGTTCATGAAATATATTTCGTTATAAGCATCAATACTATCATCAGAATATTTTCATGATTGAAATTTGATATTGTAGTTTTTGTAGTTGTTTCAAAACTTGTAGTTGTTGTTAGAATATTCATTTTTGTAGTTGATAACTGCTGTGTCGTAGAAGTTATCATTGTAGAAGTTGGAAGTTTAAGAGGCAAGGTTGATGTCCTTGTTGCCGTTGAAGTGCTTGGTTCTGTGGACGTCGCAGTTGTGTGTCCCGTAGTAGTGGTAGAACTACTCCTAGCAGTTGTCCTTGTTGTTTTGGAAGTTACAGTTGTTGTCGCTTCTAAAATTGACTCAAAACTATTGGCTCTTTTTCATTTTCAACATACCATATTTTTCACATAACATATCAACTTCAAATCCTTTAGTAAAGTATCCATAAGGTTGGTATTCAACTGTAACTGCATCTCCTAGTGCTATAAATGATGCCAGTGGAGGAGGGTTTTCTTTGAAAAATCTGCAATAGCCAGGAACTGAAATCAATTCTCTCAAATCTTACTCACCTAAACAAATTCACCACACTTCCATTTTGAAAAACTGTGATTTCCAGTTTTGTGTCACCCACCACATCGAAATATTTCACGTTGAAATTAAAGTTCATCAATCCGCCATTCGGTCCTGTTGAGAAACTTTCCATGGTGTATTGAGCAGCGCTGTCTTGTCGATAATAAAACGAGTGGATGTTGACTTGCCTTCCAACTTCCAGTATGTTGTAGGAGGCTGAAATTGATAACAATATTTCCTTGAGCTTCTTTTTTTGTTATACAAACCTTTCTCTGGTGTGCTGTAGAGACGCAGTGTGTATCTTCCAGTATCAATTTTATAAATTTTCAAAGAGTTTTTCACTGCCATCGGGAGTTTGTTGAAATAGTCGGATTGGCTGAAAATTATTTTTCATTTATTGATTACCGCAAAAACAAAAACTCACTTCAAAGTTGCAAGAAGCCTATCACTGGTCATTCTTCCTTCATAGATACTTATCGTTGTATTCTGAATCTTTCTATATCTTTTGCTATTTTTTGACTCTACTCAAAACTTACATATGGAAAAAATGAAGATGAACCGACATAGTCAACATCTCTAGAAGTAGTTACAGTTGCATAATTATCGGGTCCAGCGGAGAATAAGTCAATATTACATAGGCCAGTTGGGTAACAATTGGGAGTATTGAAGTACCTGATATCCGGGGCGGCTGAAAGACATTTGGGTATACCGATAGACATAAAAACATCAATTACCATTCACATCCATCACCAAAAACAATGTATAACTGACTTGTAATCCAAATGTGTAGACAGTCAAGGATTTTCCATTCGATATAATTCCACCAGCAGCAGCGTCGTATAAAGTTCCCAAAAATGTTCCGTTGATAGAGTTGCCTTCATAAACTGCCGAATGCCGCAGAATGAGCCTCTGTGCCTCTAGCGAATTGGAAAATGTGGATAATCGAACTTGGTTTGGTGTGGTGTAGGTGACAAAGCAGTTGGTTTGAAACGAAGGAGAAATGTCAGTTGAATCCAAATTAATGTTAGCCTGACACAAGTTAGGGGTGTCTGAAGAGAAATTATCAATTCAATTCCTATAAAATACTTACAGTTAGACCAGACAACTTTGAAAGAAAACAACCCTTGTGTGTTTGATACATTGAGACTAATCCAAAATTGAGGAGATGTGAAAATAACTGGAGATGTGTCATTGTCCTGAACCCTGAAGCAATCAAGCTAGCTAATTTTCTAATCGAATTTACTTACCAGTCTACATTAGAATTCGGATAAATAAAGTCGATTCCACTATTCAAACTATCACTGTTCTTATAAAAAGTGACAGTTGCATACATTCCTTGTGGTACAATTACTGCCCATAGACAATATTGAGATGCATTATACTGAGCAGCAGGTATTGTTTCATTCCAATTCAGGGGATAATAATAAGGAACATTCAAGTCGGCTGAAAGGTTAACTGTCCAATTCCCAGCACAAATATAGCCGTCAGCAACAACAAAAGGTAAGATAAAAATTAGAATGATGAACATAAAGAGCATTTTGAGGAGGACTATATTTGAAGCTCGAAAATAATTTACAGGAGCATTTCAACAAATGAAGCAGGAAAAAAAGTGGTTGCACGTGTTTTATACGGCAGTTGGCAATTTTATGACAGCAATAAAATCGTTATTAGATAAGAGGCTCCGGAATTTCTCGCCACATTTTCATCGTGAAAATTGGCATTGATTTTTTGTGAGTCAAATTGCGGGTCTAGTGGTTACGTGCACATCAGTACACTTGTTTTTGATCAGTTCTCGTTGGTTTAACTTCTTATTTTGAATGACGAGTAGTTTTTTTTTAGAAATATTTTTCGTAAAAACTTCAGGTAATCTCGAGATGACGCAATTTTTGATCCAAGTCATTCCGGGCTTCTGATGTCTATTTTGCGACTTCGTGATTTCATCTTGGTCATTGAAAATCAAAATTTGATGATCATTAATGGAAGCGCAATGATCATTGATCTTTTCTTATCTTTCACACCCTTTGATCTGTAGTACGCGCAGCACTTGGAGCACAATTCGGTGCAGCAAGCTGTTGACACTGATAACAGTTTTGTACTGAACCAAAAGTCAATTGATCAATGAACTGATTTTTAGTGGTTTTCATTATCAGTTTCTTTTGTGTGCCTGAGAGATTACTGGGGCAAGTGTTAATATTAGTGGTATTAGGTAAAATGATGTTATCAGTTTCCTTGTGCCTTATCAGTTTTACACTACTTCCCCAGTGTCATCGGTGACTTCTCGTTTTTGGTGATACGTGTTGTTCAAATTTTCGAATATGGATTGGTTAACTTTATACTACAAAAAATAGTTGAAATAAAAAAAAAATGAGAATCCAAAAAGATAACTAACAATAGAAATGAATCAGAAAAAGAATCCCAAAAAAATTTGGATGAACACAACTACCAAGAAGAAAACAGCAGGGATTACGATTATACAAAACAAACGGATTCAGGTATCTGATAAAATAATGACTACAGTAATTAACAGATTCTCCCATGGAATCATGTCAAAAAACAATCATGAAGGATTGGATCAGTGTTAGAAACATTAAAAAGCTCCGAGACCTTTGTGTGGTTATAAAATGCTTTGACTTGACATCTTATATTCCCCATCAATATCAGCACTGCGCCATATCGAATCATCCCATCTTCTGGGAACCTATCCATTGAGTGCATCATCAAGTATTGCTTGCAGCGAGAAGCTGTGTTGTTGCAGTCGGGGGATTCTTGCTTTTCCAGGGAATGATGCTGAAAGTTTCAAATTTTTTTCTCTACTTTTAAATTGGCCAGAGTTACAAGTCACAAGCAACATGACTTTGAGAAGAGCGCAGTCCAAATCATCAATTTTCAACATGTTGAATGGATTCTTGAGCTCCTTGAACAATCCGTGGACGAAATCCAGATGCAATCTGAAAAATAAAAATTTTGGATTAAGATTCTCAAAAACAATGTTCCTACTTTGCCTGTTGGCTTGTATTATGTTTTTTCAAAGTATTAAATGGGCGTCCATAATAATAATTGGATGAAAGAACGGCTCCATTTTGCAGGAACCAAAACCCCTCATTCGTTTTTGCTGAGTCATGGGCTTGATCAATCAAAGAAAATGCGATTCCGAATTCTGATAGAACTAATTTCTTGTCTAATTCTGTTAGTACTTTGAATGGAGTCACTTGATCGGCGAATTGCAAAGCGTTTCGGAAAGCATAGTCCAAATTGAAATTGATGTCCGATGAAGTTGCACAATGGAATTGCTGTTGCTGGGTCTGAAAACGAACCATTTTTCTGTACTTCAAAAAGCAAAAATTCAAAAGATACACCGTCAAAAATACCTTCAGAAGTTTAGATTTCGGGTTTCTGTTTTCATCTTCCGGATGTTTACAATAGTGTTGTGGATGAGAGTCACGTTGCCACTGTTGGAAGACGAAAATATTCTTGAATTCTGCATCCATGATGGAAGAATCTGAAGAAACTGTGGGTTGGAAAACGTTGAGTGAATAATAATGGTGAGGTGACAAGATTTTATTTTCTAAAATGGATTCGAAACATGACTATTCTCAAAACAAAAAAAGCTGCGAACAAAAATAAAAATGTAATATCTGATGTTTCATGTCTTTCGAAAGATTTCTTTTGGAAAAAAGGTATTAACTCTGAATATTTATAAATAAACTCTTTTATGACAACCTTCTGTCACAAACTATAACTATAAATCTCCTTATAACCAACACCAATGTCCGTTCCATCTCTTTTATATACGAAAGCTCCGTCACTAAAACTATAATTCTATTCGAACGACTTTAGATTTATCCACCGTCTTAGAACAACTTGTAATCCTTCGTGATGGATCTACATTCATCTCAAATTTCCGAAATGATATGCACTCAATGGAAAAAAAAACAGGGATCAAACCAAATCTGTTAATCTGCTTGCAGTTTAAGTTGAAGATCCCAGATTTGACAGCAGGATACATCAAGAACTTGTTTACACAGTGTGAAGTTTTCCGGTGGAACGTGATGAGCATGATCAGGAAGGATGAAGGAAGGGATCTAATATTTCATGTTGAGAATTTTTAGTATCTAAAAAATCAATAATATGTTCTAAAATTCAAAATGATAAAAACTTCTTGCAGTTAATCCCCCTGGTAGAAATGATAAGTAACCGTTCCTAGGACATACACCAAACCTTGTCTTCTGACTGCAAAGATTATTAGCGATAAAATCACATAACTGAAACAAAATTTACATCTAAGATACCGTAATCCAACCAGATTCGGATGTTTGATGATGTTTTTTGTGATAGGGAACCATGTTCACTGATTATTCTGACTTCAATGGGATTACATGGAGGTGATAAAGCCCAAAACGGGCGGGACTTCATTGAAATTGAATATTGACCATAGGTTGCCGTCTTGAAGGTTCGTGAAAATAAAACTTTTCCGAATTCTTTAAAGTTGAAAAACATTTTGAGAGAATTTTTGCTAACATTTATTCTAACATTCATCAAAAACATTACAAAATACGAAATCAATGACAATATCCACAAAGATTCGGGCATTGTGTCTTCATGAATTTCTTTGTTGTCTCATCTGTCGAATTACAATCTTTCTTTCTATCATCGGTACAGTATTCCACTGGAACTGAGAACGGTAGATTCAAATCAGCGCAAACTCCATGTGGCACACAGAATCCACAAGTCTCGGGGCACAAATTAGCTTCATCCCTTTGAGAAATCAGAAATTTTCCGCATCCTGCTCTGGATATGAGGCACATGTTATCTCCATTGCTATCTAGTTGATCCTTGCATGAGTGTTTCTCAATGCTTCCTTCCGGGCAGCAGAGGGAGTTTGTAGTGGGTTTGTAACCAGGTGGGCATGTGCCTTTGATGGATGCTAAAACGAAATTTTTTGTATCAGAAGACGAATCCCGTTCTTTTTTCATTTTCAAAAAAACTCACGTCCAACTTCATCAGCAGTACAAATGGTCTTCGTAGCTGTACTTAATCCGAAGAGCACCACCAAGACAGCAAGGTTCTTCCACATTTTGATAAATCAAATGAATAATCTTGGTTAAAAGTGGTTCTCTTTTTATATGAAATGTCGGGCAGATGAACAAACTTTGAGAAAAAATAGACGAACTCAGATATTTGGACTTTGGAATGAATTGAATTACTGATGAGATGTGGCTAGTGTGCCATCGGAATATTATTCGCATTTTTGATTTTTTGAAACGGTTTAGTTTGTTTGAACAGGCATTTTGGCAAAACTTCGAGAGTAAAATATAACCATTTTGATTTAATTCAGAAGATTTGAGAGTTAGGAAAGTGCGATGTGCTACAAAATACTAACATCATTGATTTCAACAATTTCATAATTTTCTCTAGTCACTAGACATCTTGATTGATTGAAACACAATTCGGCTTGCAATCAGTTCTGAGTCAGAGCTATAAGAAGATTATAATATCAAACCATTCTTCTTCACAATTTTTTCGAAACCCTGACGACTATATAAACTCAGTCTGATAATTGAATTCAGAAGATCATTTCAATTCAATTGCACGCAAGATGAAATCATTGATTATTCTCTTCTCACTATTATTATTGCATGTTTCTGCGCAGAGTTTGAAATGTCCGGATGGCTATACAATGGTTCTGAAAAAGTGTCTTCAAGCGTACCCAGCACCAACTAGAGGAAATCATTCAGCAGCGGAAGAAAAATGTAGGAAAGATGGAGGAACTCTAGCAAATATTCGGAGTGTCATTGTAAGATTTTTGAATATTTTGGAATTTGATTATTTGATTTTAATTCCAGGAAAACCGTGCAACATCAGTATTTGCTTCAAACAATAACCTTGACAAGTTTTGGATTGGAACCTTCTGTTTTGGAAATGATACTTCGAAATGTGTCTATGATGACGACTCTGGATCAGTATCCGATTATAACTCCTTTGCTGTTGGAAACCCTCAAGTAACTGGGGTTAGTGATGGTTGTGTCTACATGCTTGCAACAGGACCACAAGCCGGAAGATGGATTAGCTCAAAGTGCAAAACGGATGAAGCAGTTGGATCCGTTTGTGAACTACCGGCGTATGTAGATAGTAAGTTAAATTTATTTTGAATTTTTTTTCCTGGAGAAATGAGAAATTTGAAAACTTCACAGAAGTAGTTTCAGATCCCGGATACTTACAAAGATCCGGTTGCTCTTATTTCAATGGATATTGTTATATAAGAAAGAGTGGGCCGGTATCTACAATGGCAAGCACCTGCTCACAGATCAAAGGTTTTCCTTTGTCAATCCGTTCGAAACGGGAAAATGATTTTGTTTATGGTCTAAACTCTCATAATTATGATCTACTTCTGGGTGCCACAAGAATTGCATATGATGAAAATAAAAGTATTAGCAAATATGCATGGATGGATGGAGCAGGATGGAATGAATTTGAAAATATAGATGTAACTGCTCATAACTATAATGGTAACGCCTGCCTGGGGATGGATCGATGGACTGGACTTTGGAAGAGCGTTTACTGTGGGACTAGTTATTTCTATTACTGCAAAGTCCCACTTCCACCAAACCCTGCTGTTGATACTTCCAACTGCAACTCTACTGTCTTAATGGCTCCAGCTGTAATCACCTCTTTTGGCTACCCTGATAACAATAGTCCACCACCATGCACTTGGAAAATTGCAACTGTTGGTGCTTACCAACTTCGAATTGCATTCAAGAAAGGTTACGATAGTATTGTGACAGTTTATGATGGATATGGCAACAATATCGGTACCGCAAGTCCAGATTCAAGCATTGTTGCGCCTACTAACTACATCACTGTTGTTCAAACCGGTGGAGGACCATTTTATGCGGACATTTTGCCATATTAATTTTATTTTGTTGTTGTTGATCTATAAGAATAAAATTGCAAACAAGAAAGTTTTTTCTGTGCAGGTGAAAAATCATAAATATTTAGTAGCTGTGTTGCGTGGGTACTATTAAAATACTGTTGAATCAAACAAAATTGTGAGCGGTAGATAGCCCACTTCCTTGTGGTTCAACCTACATTTTTCAGTGATATGTCTACACACAAAAGAGTTCAAGAGTTTATTAAGTTTTTTTTTGCACCTACGAGCAATAAAATTGAAACATTTTTTGTTATCTCTGCTTTGGGAAGGGCAGAAAGTCTGAAAAATAGTCAGCCACATTCCATCCGGGAAAGCTGACAGATCAAGATTTTTTTGAAGATGTTAAAAAAAACTGATTCTCCAAAACAGAAATTTTTCAGCTAGCTCCGTGAGCAAACTATAATTTTCGAAATGAAAAAATCTAGTTGCGAACTGTTGACAATTCAGATTAAAATGTATGCATCATCATTCTTTAATTCCAGAACTCCAAACATAATTTCAAAACTCGTCAATCGTCTTACATGAAATAACATAAAGAACTTGGTCTTTCACGACAGCATTGTTTCTTTTACGACACCAATATTTACTTTTTCTCTAGTTCAGTACCTTCTATTTCACACCCAACGCATCATTTCTACGATGACACATACACTGATAACATACTTTTTTTTGATAAAAGAGTTTAAAAAATCATCCACTTTGTGAATTCAAGTGATTTCAAAATGGTCGCTCCAAAAATTGCAGTCCTTGGATTTATTATTTCTGTGGCTTTCACTCTAAATGGAGTGGGATTATTCACCCCCGCCTGGATTCAATATGGATCTGTAGTGGAATCTGTGTTTTGGATTTTCCTGGGAATCGTACCATATCAGGACGTAAGTAAAACTTATTGCATTGAAAATCTCAAAATCTTGGATTTACAGGGTGAATTCGCCTGGCTTGCCGCGGCAAGTTTCTTGATGTACGCATCATTTGCAGTCTTCTGTTTGATGTCAATCTTATATATTTTTGTGTTGTGAGTTTTCTTATAAATTAGACTCCCAGTTATTTTGGAATATTTCAGCACAAAAATTTGCAAAGATGAGCACCCGTTCGGCTATCGTAAATGGTTCTACATTATTGCCGTTTGCTGTGCTTTGATTGTCGTCCTGGTGATCACCTCCATTATCCTGATTGGAGTGAACCTCGCCACTTCCTATCAACAACTGAATGTAGGTTTGTTAAAGTGAAAACTGGAAAATAAAAGTCAATTTCCAGCTCGGTTTCTCAGCGTGGATTTGTGTGGCATCAGCAATTTTGACGAGTGGAGCTATGGGCCTCGCTGCGCATATTGCTCATAGAGATTGTGAATAATTTGTTGTTCCTGGTTTTTTTTTGTACGTTAATGAAGTAATATTCATTCATGATGTGAACTTTATACAGAAACTTATTCAGACAAACAGACAATCAAAAAGTTATCGGGACATGAGAAAATGCAAATATAAAGACAGGCACCATAAGGTTGAAACGTGTTGTTTGTTGGAGGACTAGCTTTCCAAAGTTTGTCAGGCCACGGCTGCACAGCCGTTCATTCTCTGTTACATTATCCTGATCCCGAAACCTATGAAAATTTTTATTCGAGTAGAACGTTCTTTTTTTCTTTTTGTTTTCTATAAATATCTTAGAAAATTTAGTTTGATCAGCAGGATGCGTAACTGATGAATCCCACAATAAACTTCTTAATGGCGCCGAGTGAGAGAGCAGTTTCCGACCCAAAAACAACAAGCGGACAGAGTAAAACTTTCAAAAGTGACTCAATGGGAGTGTTCATGACAAGACGCTATTTTGTATCAGGGCGTTTTCCTATATACTTTGATGTCAATTACTCATTATATAGACCATTTTCTGTTCTCATCTATGTAACGAACAATAATTTATGACAGAACACAAAATTTTGAAATTCTTCTTTTACCTTTTTGTAACATTCTGCCTTCATAGTATTTCACACCATAAGGAATCTAACGAACGGAAGAGCTTTATATTTTTCCGATGACTTGCAGAATGATAAGACACCTTTTATCGATGAACTAGGAGGTTTATAAGTTCTGAGTAGCCCAAAGAAAACTCTCAACGCCTAGTTATTTTAAAATAAAACTGAAATGGAGCTTGAAATGATTGATGTCAAAGTTTACATACTTGGTTTTACAATTTTAATTGCTTTCATTTTTTATTCCGTTGGTATTTTTACACCGACATGGATTATAGTTAAAAATGCAGAACTGTCAATAGTTTTTGAGTTCCGTGGAGTGATTTCTTTCAATTCAGTGAGTTTCTTGCTAGATAAAAAAGATTTTGGTCTGTCTATTTCCAGGCGGAACCGGGTTGGCTCTCTGCTGGTAGATGGCTCATGTCATTTTCATTTATCTCTTTTATTCTAATGATCATTTTTTATTTGATTGCTTTGTAAGTTCCAAGGTATCCTATTGTCATTATGATTGTCAATTTTTCAGTTTTCAAGTGAAAAACAATGGATGTCCTCATAAATACCGAATTTGGTTCTACTCAATTTCTGTTTGTTCAGCGATAATTTTGATATTGACACCCACTGCAATAACATTGATAGGTATCAATGGAAGTTATGGATTTCTCACGGTAGGATTCCTGAAATTTAGTCAAATTTTGAGAAAAAATTAATTTCAGCTGGGGTTTACTGTTTGGCTTTACATGACATCAATGATGCTCACAGTAGCAAGTTTGGGAATATCTGGATATATTGCTTATAAGGAATGTCGGTAACATTCAAACTGTATGTCTTGAAAAATTATAAAAACATTTTTCTAATATCATTTTTTCATGCTCAACTGGCACATTTCCGTTTGAAATGCTCTTTCTTATTTCGACCTCTTATTTCGACCTTGAACAGAAGAGGCATAATTTTTATTCTGATCAAAAGACAAACTGAAAAAAATTGTGCATGAAACACTGATAAAATTAAGACGTTGCCGATCCGAACATTCCTGATCCAGACAACTTTTTCCCTTTGAAAACCGGATGAGTCAGATAAAAATAGATCGACACAACATTAACCCTTAGGTCTAGCATCAATGGACGCACGGATAGAATGTATGAGTAGTACGGTGACTTCAGAAGACTTGAAATCTGAGAAATTCAATTTTTGTAGTTTTCTAGCCGTAAAGTTTAAGGACATACCGTCAAACCTTGTGCCAAGAACAATGGAATAATGATGAGAATAGTTGTGACAGTCAGTGTAGTTTCTGCTTTCGTTCGGTCTAATGAGCGACTTGTCGCTTTTCTGAAAGTTTGAAATTTGGAAGAAGTTCAAAATGACGAATAAGATCACCTCATTTCCTCACTTCTCAGTTTGAAAATGACTAATCCTGTGGTAGCCACTATCAGGATAACAATACCTGTGGAGAAAATGAAGTGCAGCATGTTCATAAAATTCTGAAGCATATCAATTAGTCACTTCTCTAGATAATTTCAAACTCACATTTCCAAACATGAAAGCACTCATTATGGCAATTGACCCATCTTGAAAAGGAGAGTTCATTTGAATACATAAAGCTGGATAGAAAAGTGTTGAGACGGCATCAGAGAAACTTAGTAAGTAGGATAAGAAACTCCAAATTGTGAATAATCTTTTGCAAAGCTGAAACTAAAAGAATATCCGAATATCTGGACAAACAAACACACCTGATTCTGATTCACCAAAGTATACAAAATCAAGACTCTCATTGAACAAAACAGTCCTGTGAAGAATTGAGCATTGTTAAATGTAAAATAGACCCCAAAGAGAATGAATCGATAGTAAGTGTCCGGACCCAGTGTAACACAATATGACGTCATCAATGTCGTACATGGTATTCGAGTCGTAAAGAAATCAATAATGGTGTTCAACGTATTCCAAGACTGCATAACCAGGAAAGATTTCAGTACAAAGGGATGAATTCCATTGGAGGAAACTGATATTTTCGGGTTTTTAAAGAAGAATATAATCATTTTCAGAGTACAGAAAAATGAAGGGATGAGAAAACAGAAAGAAACGGTGGAGATAATTGAAACAAAATCGGGTTTGTACGGAAAGTTTTGATATTCCGAAAAGTTGGCCAAGTTTTGGTAGACATATCGGGGAGGGTTCGACATCTATAATTTTTTGTGATAGACTGAAGCTTTTTCTTTACTCTCACGCCTCACTGATTGTTGCCGATGTTATTAAAAAGATTCTGACTGATGAGAACAATGAATATGTTGGTTGGCTGGTTTTTCTGTTTTGGTTTCACACGTCCGTTCGGAAATTAGAAAAAAGGTTGTATAGTTCCTTGTGGGAAATCGGAAATAGATACGTTCTGTCTAGATAATTCAATTATGATTTATTATTGTTACGAAAAATTAAGACAGACAGGTTAAAGTGTACAAGACACATTCACAGATTTCTTGGGCACAATTATTTTCGGTTTTTTGAACATGGGATGAGTGGAATAAAAGTAGAATATTTTGTAGAATCTGTAGATTAAACGGGAAGTCCCTTTGCCAAAGTGCACGGCTCTTCATGCTCTACACGGCAGCCTCTCACATCGAAGATATCCCATTGCTCGGAAGCTACTCGGTTGTTCGCTTCTGTTTTCCTGAAGTCTTGCCGAAATTCAACTTCCACCCGAAAACCGGTCAAATTCAGCTCAACCCCATCAGCTTTTAACTGAAGTCCGCGGCGAAGACAAAACAAAGATACTGCAGAATTCGAGGGAAGTTTCACTTTTGCCCAGAAACTGCGGAGTAGATGAAAAAATGCCACGGTCGCAATTCGACAGCTCTAGTTTCATCAGAGGTTTACAGGATAGTCATTTCAGTCGTTTTAAAAATTTTACTTGTCATTTTTTTCCTTATGTTCACAATTGTCTTTTTCAGTAACTGATCGAACGAAAATGCAAAATACTTTGTTTTTTCTGGCTCTGGAGATGTCTGAACTTTTCCTATTTCATTTCAAATTTCTTCCACTTCACTAGATGACACAAAGTTTGTGCTCATGAGAAAAAGAGCAAAATGAAAAAAAGCGATGATATCATGTTCGATGTTCTCACTATTTCATAAATATTACAAAAAAAAAACAATCTAGGACATTTATTATTAACCAAATTAACATGTAGAAGATCCAACCGACTCCACTACAGTGGAAATCATTGTGCTTCCCTTCTTTTTCTTGAAAGTTGGACGAGTGAAGTAGAAACAAACTGGTACAACGTTGAAAATCGAACATTAACGGTCGGACAAATATAATGCAGGAAGTAGTATGGTGATTTAGGAAACTTGTCATCTGAAATTATTGAAGATTTTTTTAACGCTTCTCTGGATGTTGTCGATGTTACAAGAATAATTCTGACTGATGAGAACATTTCGGCTCTATACCGATTAAAGGGTCCTTTGACAATTGTAAGGTCCTTTGACAATTGTAGGGTCCTTTGACAATTGTAGGGTCCTTTGACAATTGTAGGGTCCTTTGACAATTAAGGGGTCCCATCAGAATTTTGAAGTCAAATTCATATGATCTTTTTTGAAGAGTTAATTTTTCCTTTTTTTCAGTCCTAATTCGTACTTTTGAAAAGGCTACAGTGTTTCGTTCTTTTAGTGTTACAAGCTTTCCCAGGCTTCATATTTCGGAATAATAGGGCTTCAGTCTCAGATTATGTGATTCAGAAAGTTGAAGTTCAATTGAATTTGTTCAATCCAGCCAGAAGGTGGTAACAATGAATTTCTGATGACAATGTCTGTGCTGATTGTACACATGCTAACTAGCTTTGAGTTCCGAAAAATCCTTTTATCGCATTTGTCATTATTATCAATAGTCACAAGATCGCAATTTCATAAGATCCCATGGTAGAAGAATTTTTTCTAAGCCTGATGGCCCAACTTACTCAACCCTTGAAAGCGCAAAACACTATTTTTTGAACCAGGCTTAGGAAACACACGGCTCGGGCGACACAATTTGGAGCAAAGATCGGTTTCGATGAGCCCCGGAGAATGTTTTCTGAGTTCGGTATTATTTTGAGTAACACATTTGTTTTAGAGTCTAGTGTATTTCCATGAATCCCGGGAAAGAAATAAAGAACGAAACACAGTAGCCTTTTCAAAAGTACGAATTAGGACTGAAAAAAAGGATAAATTAACCCTTCAAAAGAAATTATATGAATTTGACTTCAAAATTCTGATGGGACCCCTTAATTGTCAAAGGACCCTACAATTGTCAAAGGACCCTACAATTGTCAAAGGACCCTACAATTGTCAAAGGACCCTACAATTATCAAAGGACCCTTTAATCGGTATAGAGCCAACATTTCTGTTCTGGTTTCATTTGTTTTCATACGTCCGTTCGGAAATTAGAAAAGAAAAGTTGTATAGTTCCTTGTGGGAAATTGAAAGCAAATACGGTTTGTCTAGAGAATTCAATTATAATTTATTGATGTTGCTACAAGAAATAAGACACAAAATCAAGTTGTAGACGACCCAAACACAGTAGGTCTGGGCACAATTGCTTTTGCTTTTTTAAACATGGGATGCGTGGAATAAAAGTAGATGGATACTAGATTCACACGTAGATCGAGCATCAGAGGTCTCACAGAAAGAATGTAAGAGTAGTATGGAAACTTGGCAAGACTTGATATCTGAAAAAAAAACGTTTTCTTTTTATGTATGGTCGAGCTCAATATTACCATCAACCCTAATATTAAAAACAGTGGAACACAAATTAGGGTGGTTGTGATAGTGAGTGTTCTCTCTGCTTTACTTCTTTGGAATGATTGACTCGCTGATTTCTTCACTTGTTCGCTCCTCAACTTCAAAACCACTAATCCTGTAGAAATCACGATAAATAGGAGTATAAAGATAGCGAATACTACATGAAGAGTGTTCATGAAATACTGAAAAATATTTGATAAGAGAAGTTTCATAAGTTGCGCTAACATTTTTGAAAACGTAAGAGGTTGTAATGAATATGGCGCCATCCTGAAATGGAGTATCCAGCTGAACGCATAGTAGTGTACCGAATACCGTCGGGGTTGAATCTGCAGCACTCAAAATATAAGTGATCACAGACCAAGTGACGAACAACTTTTTGCAGAGCTGAAAATTTTAATTTTTAGGAGTATTATCTTCACAGAACCATATAAACCTTTTCTTGATTGAACAAAGTGTACAATATCAGAACTCTCATCATACAAAATAGGGCTGTGGAGTATTGAGCATTGTTCAGAGAAAAGTAAACAGCAGTAACAAAAAACCGATAGGAAGAATACGATAGGAAGAAGGTGATAATGAAGTACAAATTGCTGTGAAAGCTGTTGTACTTGGAATTCGAAATGTAAAAAACTCAATGATTGTATTCATACATCGGCCATTTCGTGTACTCCAGCACGTCAAAATTTTTGGGCAAAACTAGCGCGTCAAAAAATGTTTGAAAATTTTTTTTATGTTTGTGAGTTTTTTTCTATTATCATACAATTTTTAAATTTTTTTACTTATGACTTGCAATTAAGAAAAAAACAATGAAACTTCTGCTTCAAAACTTCGTAAAAAACCATTCATTTCAAACTAGGCACCGTAATCCTCAAAAGATTTACAATATTACTGTAGAAATAAGCATTATTTGTTGAAAAGTCATTTTTTCGGCAAGCACGCGATATTTTCCTTGTAAAACTGTTGTCAAAAAATGAAAAAAGATGAGTAAAACATATGAAAAAAGTTTGCGTGCTGGAATTTTTGTTTTGAGCCGTCGCGATTGAAGTGTGGAGGTAAATTTGCATAAAATTCGATAATTTTTCACGAGATAATGAGCGAGTTCGGTGCACGCGCACTATGTCAAAAAGGTACACAATTTTGAGTACATATGAATCCTTTTTTGGCCGATCAAAAAAGATTTCGTTTTCGCGGAGAAAAATGCATGTGTACTTTTGCACTGCTCCACGTTTCCGAAGTACTGCAAGTACACATCGAAATCGCAGCACGCACACTGAAATTCCAGCACGCGCTCTTCATCCATTCGAACAAGCATCGAATTTTATCGACAGAAAAAAAATTTGAGCTCAATCGGTTCAGTGATTCTCGAGAAAAAACTATCAGAATTTACTGAAAAATCAATAAATTTTACAGTGTGCGCGCGCTGCCTGCGGCGGCGACCCCTCTTTGAGTTACAGTAGTCAGTTTCGTTATGCATCTTAGCGGCACTCCGAATGATGCGCAAATAGCGCAGCAGGGAAGACGCTCGTCCACCAAACTGCAGCACCCAAGTTCGAGGAACGTTAGGTTCTTTTTTTTTTTTTTTTGGACGCTAGCACGTCACTTTTTTTGAAAAACCTAGCACGTCATTGTTTTTTGAAATGGGGGTGCGCAAAATTGGCCGATGTATGATTGTATTGACAGTATTCCAGAACTGCATAACCAGGAACGACTTGTATAGGTATGGATGAATACCATGTAAGGGAACTGTTATCTTTGGTGTTCGAAAATAAAAAATATGCATTTTTACAGTGCAGAAAAAGGCTGGCAAGAAAAACAAAAAAGATATTGATGATATTATTGTAGCGAAGTCAAATTTATACTTGAAGTTTTTATATTCTGTAAAGTTTGCCAGGTTTTGATAAATATACGGAGGTGACATTTCTTGAAGAAAAAGAAGATTTTGGTTCTTTGTTTTCGGGAATGATTTCGCACGTCTCGGTAGACGGGTAGACGTCAACAGAGTTAGATGGGCATAGGTTGGTGAGTTGTTTTGTTAATTGGTATAGAACTCAGGAAATTAGAGGACTGTCACAACAGTTTGTTTGTAATTGATTGAGAACATTGCACGTGCTTCGATGCCGTAAACACTCCAACAGTGAATCCACCAGGTTTTGAAAACTGTAACAACGGTTTCTATGATCACTTTTCCCATTTGCGTTGTTCTGTAGGTTTGAAGGATAAAACTTTACAGTTGTCTCAAACATTTCACTTGTACCGTCTTTGTTTTAACCTCATATTCCTAGTTTTTTGCAAGACTGATCGAACGAAAATGCAAATGATTTTGTTTTTCTGGCTCTGGAGATGTTTGAACTTTTCTTCTTTTCATTTCAAATTTCTTCCACTTCACTAGGCGACACAAAATTTGTACTCATGAGAACAATGAGTAATATGAAAAAAGTGATGAATATGTTCCTAGTTCTCTAGTACTGACTGTTTGATCAAAAAAAAAAACAAAAAAATATAGATTGCAGTATTTATTTCGGCAAAAGATTAAAGTGTAGAAGATCCAACCGATTTTACCGCTGTGGAAACCATTGTGCTTCCCTTCTTCTTCTTGAAAATTGGATGAGTCAAGTAGAAATAAATAGATACAACGTTGACACGTAAATCCAACATCAAAGGTCGCACGGATAGAATATATGAGTAGTATGGTGATTTTAAGAGACTCGAAATCTGAAATTATACATTAGTTTCAGATTGATTGTCCAACAAGTTTGAGGCTTACGGTCAATCCTTGTGCCAAAAACATTGGAATCATAATTAAAAACATGGTTACTGTAAGCGTAGTCTCCGCTTTTGTTTTGGATAAGGAACGAGTCGTGGCTTTTCTGAAACCGACTAGTTGTTAGGTTAGTTTGAGGTTTCTTCACATACCTCATTTCCTGACTTCTCAATTTGCAAATCACTAATCCTGTCGTTAACACAATTGCTATAATGCAAAAAGTTGAGAACGCAAAGTGCAGCATGTTCATGAAATTCTGAAGGGACCGTTGATTAGAAAAAATTCAGAATTTTAATTTTCTCACATTCCCAAACATAAAAGCACTCATCACAGCAATTGCACCATCTTGGAATGGCTTGTTGAGTTGTATACAAAGGATTGGGTAGAAGGTAATGGGAAGAGCATCAGTAAAACTGACCACGTAAGTACAGATAGACCAAATCAAGAATAGTCGACGGCAGAGCTCTGTCTGATTAGTCAACGTCCACAGTATCAAAACTCTCATTGCACAGAACAAAACTGTGAAAAACTGTGCATTGTTAAACGTGAAATATACGGAGGCCACGATGAATCGGTAATAGGTTTCTGGTCCCAATGTCACACAATATGCCGTCAAAAAGGTTGTATTTGGGATTCGAGTGGTCATAAAGTCAATAATAGTATTGCAAGTGTTCCAGAATTGCATAACAAGGAAAGATTTGAACACGAAAGGATGAATTCCACTTGAGGTTATTGAGACTTTTGGGTTTTTGAAAGAAAATCTGAACATTGTCAGAGTACAACATACAGAAGGCACAAAGAATAGAAAGGAGATTGATGTGACCAGAGTGAGAAAATCAAATCGATATTCAAAGTTTTGATATTGATAGAAATTCGCGAGATTTTGATAGACATAAGGAGGAGATGATGTCGAGTTTGACATGTTGTTTTTCAAAGAAATGAGCCCTTTTCCTTGTCTTTTTGCTCAGAATCTTAGATTCTCGCTCCGATAGACAAGGAGGAGTGCGGAACTCTGATGAGGTGCGATAAGAAAAAGTATGAATAATAGAATATCCGTGTGACGATAGTGTTCTTGTTGAGTGAGTTTTTTCTGCTTTCAGACATCGGAAATTGAGATTTTTCTTCTTGTTATTCGATTTATCGTACATAGTTCTGTCTAGTATATACGTGAGAAAGTTGGTGGTGTGTAATAGATTTTTGAGAAAATTTTGGAATTGAAGTGTAGGATCACAAATTTCAGAATTTTAACAGAATTGTGATGAGAAAAGGAGAGCATATAGTAAAAATGAAAAACATCAAACACTATGTTGTGGTAGATCCAAAAAATGTCGAAGGTCCAGAACTGATTTTCTTTTTCTTGAATACAGGATGAGTTAAGTAAAAATAGATAGACACGACGTTTACTCGTAAGTCTAACAACAATGGACGACCAACCAGGATGTACGAAAAGTACGGGGAGTTCATGAAGTTTGTGATCTGAAACTCACAATGTAACTGCTCCAATGTATTTCTTTGCAAATTAGTTACCGTTAACCCTTGTGACAAGATCAATGGAATAATAATCAAAACTGTGGTCACTGTGAGTGTTGTCTCTGCATGAGCCTTTACCACTGATCTATAACTTGTTTTCTTTCCATTTCTCAGTTTCAAAACTACTGACACTGTTGACACCACTATCATAATGATAACGAATGTTGAGAACACAAAATGTACCACGTTCATAGTGTTCTGAAAACATATTTTCTCTGAAAAACAAACATCTAAAAGTAGTATCCTACATTTCCGTATAAGAAGGAACTGGAGATAGCAATAGCTCCATCTTGATATGGGGCGTCCAATTGCATACAAATAATGGTGCTGAAAATATTGGGACCCGATCCAATTGAGGCTAACAAATAAGTGAAGATTGACCAACAGATGAATAATTTTTTGCAGAGCTGCAAAACAATTTTAATCAAAGCGCTTTTGAAACTCAAAAAACCTCATCCTGATTGAACAAAGTGTACAATATCAAAACTCTCGTCAAGCAAAACAGTACTGTGAACAGTTGAGCACAGTAGAAAGTGAAAAAACCTCCAAAATAAATAAACCGAAAATAGGTTTCAGGTCCGAATGCAACACAAGTTGATGTAAAAATTGTTGTGTTAGGTATTCGGACTATCAAAAAATCAGAGATGTTGGTCAATGTGCTCCATATTTGCATGCTGATGAAAGACTTGAATACGTAAGGATGAATTCCGTTCAATGAAACCGAGATCTTCGGGTTTTTGAAAGTAAATACCAACATTCTCAGAATACAGTATAGGGAGGGAAGTAGGAAAATGAAGGATAGTGAAGTTATAATAGTAGAAAAATCGAATCTTTTATTTTTATACTCTTTGTAGTTAGCAAGGTTTCCATAAACATGAGGCGGGTGTTCAAACGATATCATGTATCTGAACTGAATGACACAACTCTAGGATAGTCTGATAATGTTGACTCAAAATTCAATTAGCCTTGATAACTGAGGCTATGTTCCGAGCACTCAGCTTTCACGTAGACAGTGTGAAAAACTGGAGCCCATGGAAAACAAGAGCTGGAAAATATTGAACTTTTTTGATCGAACGATTTTTTTTCATTCAGTATCCAATAGTTAACAGTAGAGAAAGTTGGCTGTCAAATCGAGCCGCGGCTGTTTTTATATCTCGCTCCCTTACGATGGGATCATTGCAAGAAGCCGCCTCGTAGATCATACAACCTGAGCAATCCCTGGTTACAACTAAATATCGAATTCGGCAAAATGTGATGACTTTCCGGAAAAGACTCTGAAGGAAAACCACTGGCAGCAAATCTAAAATAGTTCAAAACTATATCTCCCGTAATTTTCAAGATTTCTCCAACTATTTTTCCATTACTTTTGTGTTCTCTGACAAAAATTCATTAGTCATGCATACTCTGTTTTGATCCCACACCAAGCTCTCACGTCCCCTTATTACGTGTGTTCCGATTTTTAAAGAAAGCAGAACATCTTGTCAGCAGAAATGGTTTCTGCCAACCCTCCACCTCATGTTTATCTAAACCTTGCAAACTTCCCTGAATACCAAAACTTCGAATATAAATTTGACTTTGCTACAGTCTTATTCGCTATTTCTTTCTTTTTCTTCATCCCATCATTTGTGTGCAACTTAAAAATGTTGATGTTCCGTTTCAAAACTTCGAAAATCACAGTTTCATCTCATGGAATACATCCTTATATTTTCAATTCTTTTCTCTCCATGCAGACCTGGAATATATTATTCAACATTGTTGACTATCTGATAGTTCGAATACCAGCTACATCTTTTTTCACATCAACGTGTGTATCCTTGGCCCCTGACACTCTCTATCGGTACATTTATGCAGCTGGCTATTTCACTTTCATCACTTCTCAGTTGTCTACAGTACTTTTCTGTACAACACGGGTTTTGATACTGTATACTTTGTTCAATCAAGATGAGCTATGCAGAAAACTATATATTGGCTGGGCGATATTCACCCATCTTTTTGGCCTAATTGACGCTGTTCCTAACGTTTTTAGTACCATAATCTGCATGCAATTAGATGCTCCATTTGAAGAAGGTGCTATTGCTTTGGCAAGCACTTTTGTTTATGGGAATGTAAGTATCTTTGATGGATGTATTTTCCAGTAATTAGTAATTTCAGAACTTTATGAATTTGGTTCATTTCATATTTTCAACTTCCATTGTTATCGTGATTGCTGTTTCAACGGTCCTGGTAGTTTTGAAGTTGAGAAGTGAGAATATGCGGTAAGCTGATTCTGAGTTTTTGGCTTGCCTTGCAATAAATTTTATGTTCAGAAAGACCAGTAACCGTTCAAAATGTAGAACGAAAGCGGAGACTACCCTTACAGTAACCACTATTTTAATTATGATTCCGTTGATTTTGGCTCAAGCAATGACGGTAAGTCCCCAATCCTCAAAATTCACAGAAAATGTTAGTTTCCAGATCTCAAGCCTCCTCAGCCTACCGTACTTCTCCTATATCCTTGCTATCCGCCCATTGATGTTAGACCTGCGAGTCAACGTTGTTTCCATTTATTTCTATTTCACCCATCCGGTTTTCAAGAAGAAGAACTCCGTGACATCCACAAAAATAGGATCAACAACAACTTGAATATCATTGTTCCCATTAATTTGTTTTGTCAGAAACCACAACTATTCATTAGTCAGCAACGAACACATTGTGTAGACATTTCTGATCCAAGTTCAAATCAGAATCCCACCAATTCTAATAACATCGGTGTCACTTTTTGCCGCATGAAAGAAAAATAAATGAAATTTTCAAATAGTTTGGAAAACCAGTCGGTGGCGCCGCCTACGGCGGCTCACCTCCTTTTTGTTCGTCGCTGCGCTCCTCAATGGGGGGGGGGGGTTAATTTGCCACGCTCAAACTCATTTTTCATCATTTGGACAGTGATGCACCCTAAGCCTTCTTTGAAGCTCCAAAAATGTTGATAATTTGAATTCCCGCCAAAAATTTTGATAATTCGTGTTCCCGCCAAAATAATCAGATGTTTTGACTTTTCTGGAAGTTTCTGGAAAGAAGGAGAATGTTCTGGAAGGTTGTTCATCCAGAGCTTGCCAGTTGAGTTTTCTTAATACCGTAACTACCGTAATCCTACAGTAATCGTCACCATTTTTTGTTGGTGTACTATTGGGGTCCCTCAGGTAGTACATGCAAAAAATGGAACAATTCTGAGCACTTCGAACCCGTTTTCTAGCTATCGCTGAGTTAGCTGGTTACTGTAGCTACCGTAATCCTACAGTAACCCGTGCTCCAAACTTCATAGAATTGAAGCGCTCGGTGACCCATGACTACATGCCAAATATGATAGGAAACGGTCGAGGGGTACAAAAGTTATTCAGTGAAAAGTGCTGGACAGACACACAGACACACAGAGCTATTCCTTTAGTATATAGAAGAGATTTGAGATAAAAATGAACGGAGAGCATCCTCCACATGTTTATCAAGACCTTGCTAAATTCACTGAATATCAAAGTTTTGAATATAAATTTGACTTTGTTACTGTGATATCTTTAATCTCGTTTCTATTTTTCATTCCATCAGTTGCTTGCACTGTGAAAATGTTGATATTTTATTACAAAAATCCGAAAATCACAGTTTCCTCCAATCGAATTCATCCCTGTATTTTCAAGTCATTCATTTCTATGCAAATGTGGAATACTTTGAATACAATTTTTGATTTCCTGGTGGTACGAATACCAACTACAACCATTTTCACCTCGGTTTGTGTGAGATTTGAGCCGGATACTTTCTATCGATACATTTATGCGGGACTATATTTCACTTTTTACAATGCTCAATTCTATACAGTACTTTTTTGTTTGACAGGAGTTTTGATCCTTTATACATTATTCAATCAAGACGAGGTTAACTTAAATTCAAAATAATTTTCAATTCTTGAGGTTTCAGCTCTGCAAAAAACTGTTCATTCGTTGGTCAATTCTCACTTATTTTTTGAGTCTTGCTGACTCGATTCCCAATATTTTCAGCAAGATTGTGTGTATACAACTGGATACCCCATTTCAAGAAGGCGCAATTTCAATATCGAGTACTTTCATTCATGGAAATGTGAGGTTGAAAATAGATTTATCTCTTAAGAACTGGAAGTTTCAGAACTTCATGAACATGACACACTTTGTATTTTCTACCGGAATAATATTTATTATTGTCATTTCTACGCTTTTGGTATTGGTGAAATTGAGGAATGAAAACATGAAGTACGTTTGGTTTTGACTGGCTTAGCCCAAATCTCAATCGATTTTTCAGAAAAACTAATAAGTCTTTGTCTCGGAACAAAGCAGAAACTACACTCACAGTAACCACATTTCTAATTATTATTCCATCGCTCTTGGCTCAAGGTTTGACGGTAAGCGTTTTGTATTCTTGATCTGTAAGTAATATTTTTTCCAGGTTTCAAGTTTCCTGAACTCCCCATATTTCTCCTATATACTCTCCGTCCGACCCTTAATGCTGGACTTACGAGTCAACGTCGTATCCATTTATTTCTATTTCACTCATCCTGTATTCAAGAAGAAGAATATGAGTCCAGGACCGTCTGCAATGTTTGGATCGTCAACACTGTGATTTATTTTCCTCACCTTACTTTTTTCTGCTGATAAAATACGAATGAAATGAGTTCACAGCCGGGGTTTGCACAATCTTATTTGAAAAATGTTCATGCCACAACATCTGGACCAACAACAACTTGAATATCATTAATTTTTTTTAGTTAAAAATTTCAGAAACGTGCTAGTTACCAACGAACACTATCGTCATTTTCTAGACTTCCTGATCCAAACTCAAGTCAGAATCCCACCCATTCTAATAACATCGATGCCGTTATTAGACGCGTGAAGAGCATTTTTTTTTTGAAAATTCAAAGAATTTGAGACAAAAAAATGAGTACCGAGCATCCTCCTCATATCTACCAAGACCCAACGAATTTCACTGAATATCGAAATTTTGAATATAAATTTGATTTTGCTACAGTAATGACTTCCATTTCTTTCCTATTCTTTGTTCCATCTTTTGCTTGTACTTTGAAAATGTTGATATTTTATTACAAGAATCCGAAAATCACAGTTTCCTCCAACGGAATCCATCCGTATATTTTCAAGTCATTTATCACAATGCAAGTATGGCACACTTTGAATACGATTATGGATTTTCTGGTGGTACGAATACCAAATACAACTGCTTTCACATCTTTTTGTGTAAACCTCAAGCCAGAAACGTTTTATCGTTACATTAATGCAGGAATATATTTTGCGTTTTGCAATGCCCAGTTATATACAGTTTTGTTTTGTTTGACAAAAGTCTTGATACTTTATACATTGTTCAATCAGGACGAGGTTAACCTGAGTCTATAAAAAGATCCTAATTCTTGGGGTTTCAGCTCTGCAAAAAACTGTTCATTCGTTGGTCAATTCTCACTTATTTTCTGAGTCTCGTTGACTCAATTCCCAATATTTTCAGTAAGGTTGTGTGTATGCAACTGGATACCCCGTTTCAAAAAGGTGCAATTGTAATATTGAGTTCTTTCAATTATGGAAATGTAGGTATCGATCGCAGTTTCTTACCTGAAAATTGGATTTCAGGACTTCATGAACATGACACATTTTATGTTTTCTACTGGAATAATTCTAATTATTGTTATTTCTACATTTTTTGTATTATTTAAATTAGAGAACGAAAACTTGAGGTGCGTTCAATTTTCTCCCGCTCAACCGAAATCTTAATCTTTTTTTCAGAAAAATTAATAATTCGTTGTCTAAGACCAAGGCAGAAACTACACTTACAGTAACCACAACTCTTATTATTATTCCATCGCTTCTGGCTCAAGGTTTGATGGTAAGAGTTCTGTCTCCTCGACTTGTAATGAGTAACAGTTCCAGGTTTCAAGTTTCTTTAACTCCACGTATTTCTCTTATATACTTTCTATCCGGCCTTTGATGCTAGACTTACGAGTCAACGTTGTATCCATTTATTTTTACACGACTCATCCCGTATTCAAGCAGAAGAAAATGGGTCAGGGACCGACCGCGATGTTTGGATAGTCTAAGGTGTGATTCATTTTCCTCACTCTAAATTTTTGAACTGATAAAACATGAATGAAATGAGTTCACAACCGGGTTTTGCATCTTATCTGAAAAATCGTACCGCGATAAAATATGCTATTTCCCGAAGTCATAAAACTGAATGAATGAAATTATTGGAATACGGAAAACCGCAAATATCAAGAGTTTATCGAGTACTCACGAACACATTTTGCTTCCAAGGTGATCTTGATGCCCTAAACGTCATATGCCTAAACATTTCGAAAGTTTCTTGCCCGGTTGTCAAGAGATTGTAAAGTCTTATCTAACATTCAGGCACCCACCCTAATTTTGAAAACTTGATAAACTATATAAACTATTCTGTTAGTCACATTAGAGATTGAGAATCGACAATGAACTGCCGGTTTTTTTGTGTTGTTATGATAAGAGAGCGAAGAAATGCGATCCAACACTGTCTGTTTGGTTCTTTAAACAATTCACACTTCTTTTCTTTAATTGTGTTGCGACTTTTGTACCAGCATGGGTGACTTCCAAAAATAACTCGAAAAATGGTTTTTCTATATTCCCTGTAAGTGTAATGAGTTTTTCAGACGAGAACTTGAGTTTTAACTAATAAATTTAATTAAAGAACCAAATCTCCGATGACAAATGGGCAGTTGTTTCCAGTCTAATGATGTTTTTCTCTGTTCCAGTTGCATTTTTAATCTTCAGCACATATTTATTCATAGCGTAGGGGAGACAGCAAATTTTCAGAATTCATTTTTATATTTCTCTAGGTTTATCATGTGCAAAGCAGACACTGGTTCAACAAGTAAGCTCCGATTATTAGGTCTATTGTTTGGATTTCTGTTATTGGTCAATGCAAGTTTAACATTTGTTCCACTTCTTTTGACATTCATCAATCTCGACTACATTCATAGATATGATGCTAGGGTGAATTTTTAACTTACAGGAAGACCCAATTACTAATATGTTTCAGCTTGACGTATCATTTTACTTTGCTTTTTATTGCTGTTTGACATATGCTCTTCTAGCTTCTACTGTGTTTTTTCTTTTTGTTTGTGACTGCAGGAACTATATGAGAAAACCCCAGAAGCCGAAAATGACATACTGCCCCGAATGATAAATTTTGAAAAATGTTTTATAATAATAAAAGTGTCTAATATTGAATCTCTTTTTTGTTGATATTTCAGTACATACTGTTGGTCTCAAACAAAATTATATACTCTTGGTCTACTTGTTATCAGTTTCCACCAAGAACACTCTGAACTAAATTGAAAAAACTGAGAATAGTTGAAACACAAATGAAAATGTTTCAATAACCGGGAAGTACGTGCAGAAATCTAAAAGTTTTTTGTAGTGAACTATGATTATGGCCTGGTAGCAAAAAAGTGATAAAAGAGAATGAATCAGCAACTTTATGACGGGGTATTTAATTTTCAGTTCGGAAAGTAAGCGAAAGTAGTTGGCTGGCAAACCCCGATTTCGAAGTGAATGGTCATCATAAAAACATGCATTTTTCAAACTACAACTTGTCATCAATCAATTCCAAGATACGGACACTGTACATGATCCTTTTTTTGTATCTGTCGATTTCTATTATTCTCCTGCCACCAAAAAGCTGATTCACGCGTAACGAAAACTCATCACAAAACACTATTTTCCCGACTATCAATCGGAAGCATATTTAATTAACATTGTCTAGAAGTCTGAAAAGTAAACATTTCCGATTATGCTTTGTGAACATTTTCGTTAATATTCTCCTAAATCACAACTCCCTGTCTCAGGCTATCATGAATCTCCAAAACGCGTCCCGGACGATTGCCGAATTCGCATTTCTCTCCGCGTTGATCTGTAATTCCCTCCTAATTTATTTGACCTGCCAGCACACCAAAAACATACTTGGAACATACAAATACATGATAATAATGTTCGCGTGTCTGGGACTAATGTTTTCATGTGTCGAAATGATGTCGCGGCCGTTTATCCACAATTATAATATATCTTTTGTGTATTTCAGTTTGGCAGATGGCTTAACGAAATGGAATTCTTTAGTTGAATCTTTGTTAGTCATTTATTCAGGAATATATTCCTCTTTGATTTCATTTGTGGCGGTGCAGTTCATCTATCGATACTTGGTTCTGGCAAAGTAAGTTTGAGAATTGGAAGTTTAGTCATCAAGAAATTCAGACCACATACACTCGAACTCCTTTTCTATCGCTGGAAATTGTTGATCTGGATAGTTTATGTTATATTTTTTGGGTGTGCATGGGGTGTCTTGGTTTACTACCCACTGTACCCTAACACCTATTCCAAGGATTTCATTAGGACAGAATTCAAAAATGTTTACAACGTTGATATCGACAATTCGTCAATATTTATTCTTGTCGCATATGTGAGTTACTATAGCATAGCATCTGCATCAATTCTATCTATTCAGAACATAAACGAGACGACTAGTGAATACAAAATCAGATGGGAAAGTGTCGTTATGATTTCTGGGACAGTTTCTATTTTGGTAAGTTTGTAAACATTTTCTAATTAATTTTCCCATCCCGTTACAGCTCATTCAATACACAATAATGATATTCTGTGGAACATCAATTCATCTTCAGATGAACGAAAAGTTGAAGAACTTTTCCGTGACCCATCAGCGTCTTCAAAAACAATTCTTCAAAACATTGCTTCTTCAAATCGGTGTTCCCACAGTTTTGTTCCATATGCCTATCTTTCCAGTTCTTCTTGCTCCGTTTTTCAATCTGAAGATTTCTTATCAAACTGGAATCATTTACAGTTTATTTTGCTCGTATCCACCTATTGATGCATTGATTATTATGGGCGTGGTCACAGACTATCGTGAAGCTTTGAAGAGTTAGTTTTTTTTACCGATTAAAGAAGCTGACAAATTTTTTTTCTAGAAATCCTTGGAGGTAATCATGTGCAAAATGTAACAGTGACAAATAGGACAGAAGTGGTAAGGCAAACTGGTTACAATTAACACAGTATTTATACGTTTTTCTTTTCAGCTGCTGTGAAAATTTGCTAATTGTTTATTCATGATAAAGCTTCGAACAATTACAATATATTCGAAATAAAATCTACTAATTTCATTCAACTTTGACTTCTGCCCAAGTTGGCACATCTTTCTCATCAATATGCTTAAAAACAAGTTTTTCACTAAGCTGAATACAAAAGTAACTGTCTGTCACAGTACTCTTGAAGAACCAATTTTCGATAGCATTTCCATCAATGAATGGCTGTCCGAGAAGCTCCAGATAGACGTCTAGGTCGTTATGAGTAAAAGTAAACTGAAACTGTTTTTCAGTTCTCGAATTGATGAAAATCTGAAAATTTTTGGTTTTTTTAAATCTTGTTATAAAACGCATATAGTTCTCCTATCAAAAACTACTAACCGTTTTCAATGAATTCAATATTTCCTCGTTGGGCTCTTTGATTTGTGCGGAAACTTCATCGAATGGGCTCAAAAATTGAATCGAAGAATCGAAAATGAAACAGAGCAGGTTCAACTTCTTCACATTTTTCCACTGATCCATTTCGAAAACGTTTTCCAACGATAGTGAAAAAACGAAGGAATTAGTCTTCGAAACTGTGATTTCTTCTAAATGGTCCGGGGATACAAGGCTCAAAAGTTCTTTCAATTGAGAGCATTCATCGAATCCCATCCCAAATTTTTTGGTTCTTATTGGATTCGATTGTTTCATTCTTTCGATTACGCTTTCACATCCCGGTTGATTAGATGAAATGTCAAATTCTTCTAAAATCAAGTTGGGATTGTTGGCAACAAGCGCGTAGTCAGTAAAAAACATCTCCGAAAAATCCTTGTTTTTTAAAAACCTTTTCGTAATTCCATCGTTTTTGATCAAAGTCATATGACATCCTTTTCGAACCTTTTTGAGCGTCACACGAACGTTTGCTGCATGTTTCCCTTGGTGATTCTTGGAATAAAATTCCATTTCGAATGCATCCACTTTTCGATGTATAGTGAGTTGATATAATGGAGTTGGGTTTGTGGTGTTAATAAAATTTCTAAAATTCCAGCACGTTTTTCGGAGAGCTTGACTGAAAATAAGATATTTGAAACAGTGGATTCAGACAATTTTTTGAATTTTGAATAATTTTTTTTTTGAAATTTATGAATTTTTGAATTTTTTTCATCCGAGCTATTGATTTTGTGTTTTACGTGCGTAAAAACTCAATAAACCGAACTAAAACCCAAAAACTTCACTTACATTGATAAATAATCACATTTCTCCAATAATTTACTCAAAGCCACATCGGGAAGATTCAGCAGAGACACCATTTTCACAAAATATCATTCAAAAAGAATAAGAAAAACCGACAGAGTTTTTCCGGGTGTTGACCCTCTTACGAAACATTGCAACATAGATAACACCTTCTAACGAGAGACACAGATATAGAAAGACAGACACAAACAAACGAGTCAGAGAAGACAACTTTATTTCATGGTGGTCAGTCACAAAACTTTGAAGAAAATTGAATTCTCGCGAAAAAAAATTGTGTCACGTCGTCCTGTACTCGTCTGTCTTGAATTACCATCCCTCCATTTTAACAAATTCTGCAAGTGGTAGCACAGTATTGTCTACGTTGAGCCAAAGTGTAGAAGTTGTTGGTGCAGAATCCATTGGCAGCCCATGCAGCACACGATGGACTGCTATTTGGAATGTAAGAAGTGCATGGGAGAGTTCCGGGATTAGAAGAAGCAGCAGTTGTGGAGCTACATCTGGCACAAGTTCTTTGGCAGTAGGTGTTGACGAAGGATTGCATTGTGACTGCGTTACAGATGGAGAGGTCATTGGCACAGTCGAGGACACCGTCCACACATCCTCCTTCGTTACAGAATCCACAAGCGGATGGACAGTCCTGGGCGATGATGGTACGCCATTGAGAGGATCTACATTGGGCGGCGGTGATGGTGGCACAGTTCATACGTGGGACTGAAAAACAACAAATTTGAATTCGAACACAATTTGTGTCAAACTTACATTGAACATTTCTACAGTTGTAATCACTAGTCATACAACAGAATCCACAAGTCTTTGGACAGCTTGCAACTGCTGCTTTGACCATGTCCGGAACTACTGGTCCAGCAGCTCCATCTCTATTATAACAGTTGAATGGGCGTCCAGCATTACCACCGGCTTCTGGGTATGGTGGTGTGGCACCTGTATCAGCCGGAGCATAAAGTGTTTGACATGTCTGGTCCGAGTAGACGTTGTTGCAGACGGTGGCACTTGGAGCATAGATGTGCTGTAAATTTTAATGGTTTCAGTTGTTTCAGTCAGAATATAACCTCGGTGGTATAACTGGTACAATTGAATTCATCAACAATTGCAGCTTGAATGAATGGAGCCAGGAACAGGACGGTTAGGGCAATCATGATTGAAGCCGGAGAAGTGAGGTTCCCTGATTTGAGGGTGATTTTTATACTGACTGTGTTCTGAGGGCAATCTTTGTGAGCTTATTTGATCAGTTGGCAAAAATCATGTTTCAAAACTAGATACGGTAGCTTTTGATGGTTTGAACAAAAAATGAAATGTTTGTTGAGAGAAGATGTATCCGATTTTTGGTATTTACAGGTGCACAAACTAAACGAGAATGAACTAGTGATTGAACTGGATACTGTATTTGATAGTTTTCGCCGTTAATTGTTTTGAGACAGCGTTTCCAAATTCTGGAAAAAACTGAAAATCTCAGAACTGTGAGTACGATCTAACCAGATGTCCAAAAAACATTAAATTTATCAGTATATTTCTCCCCCGCACTTGTTTTCTCACAAGGGAATGTTTTTAGACGTGGGTTGGGAATTTTCTATAAATTGGTAGTCTGAAAGTAGAGGCTTCTGTGAGTGGATTCTGAAATTTCTAGCCCTCACTGGAGCCTGAGAGTCTAGAAATCTTCATCTGAAAATCTGACTCCGCCCCCTGATTTTAATGCATTGTCGACGTGGCGACCACTCTCTGCGCGTCGTACTCTCCTCGCTCCCTTGGAAGGCTGTAGAGATCAAGCGTCGGTTGAGGAGAATTTTTTGAAAAAAATGTTTCACAAAAAATTTCATGAGTTTGGGCATGAAGGAAGTGAGAAAGTTTGAAAAATTGAAATTCATAAAATGTTTTTATATGACTTTCCTGATCCTTTGGAGTGAAGGAAATATGTTTTTAAGGTTCAAAATCAATTTTTGAACCATTGGAAGGTTCGAAAAAAAAAGAAAAAAAAGGAAAAAAGCAAGTGGATTCGAACCCCAGACCTCCCGCACGTCATCCTACACCACAACCCCGCAGCCAACCGACGCTTGATCTCTACAGCCTTCCAAGGGAGTGAGGAGAGTACGACGCGCAGAGAGTGGTCGCCACGTCGACAATGCATTAAAATCAGGGGGCGGAGTCAGATTTTCAGATGAAGATTTCTAGACTCTCAGGCTCCAGTGAGGGCTAGAAATTTCAGAATCCACTCACAGAAGCCTCTACTTTCAGACTACCAATTTATAGAAAATTCCCAACCCACGTCTAAAAAACATTCCCTTGTCAGGCTTTCAACTAGGTTAATTCTTCACTTTCAATTACTTTTCTGCGTTTCATAATCAAATCCTCACCCAATTCTATCATTTTTCCTCACTTCCCGTACCCTCATTCTCCGTCTGAATCTAAAAGATCATCACAATCTGAACACATTTGTTCAGCTGCCGAACTGTATTTCCAAATTCAAACAAATAGCTGATCTTGACGTTTTCGGCAATCCAAACAACGCACACTTCATCCTATCCTCACAAAGAGTACTGTATCTTGGATTTAAACATTGTTTAAAATAGTTAGTTTTATATTTTAAACACCTATAATCTTTATTTATTCTGAGAACTACCACTGATTGAGACCATCATCGTTAGAGCCTGAAATGTTTTTTATTTTTTTTGAATTAGGACATTTCGATACCGTTTTAATCTTAAAGGAGGTGGGAACTCAAAAAAACATTTTCTCTGAAATTACAAACATAAGTACCTCTGGTGGGTTCGAACCCAAGGTCGGTCTGACAGATCACCAAAATCGTTACCGACTGCGCTATGCGGCCGAGAAAAGGCGCCGACCCTCCTTGCCTATTAGAGACTGCGCCCTTTTTTTCCCCTTAAATTTCCCCTACATATGAGAGTTCCCACCCCCTTTAATCCTCAATATCCTGTATACCGTGTCCCGATATTGGTGAGAAATGAAAAAGTTGATAGGAAAATGAAATATCGAGGTGACAGGGAGTAACAGGGAGGTTCCATAGATGTAATTTGCCGTGTAGTATCTGAAATTCCATCTGTGTGTCGGTTTGTACGCTTCCCTTGACCAACCTGCACACCAAATCATTACAGAGACCTTGTCGAACATAGAAAATTCCAGCAGGAAGTTGCGCAACCATAAATGCAACCGTCATGTAGATAATTAGTTTCGTGGTCCGGGAGCTCCTGAATTTAGGTAGACTGTTTTGGATTACTGTAGAGATAAAAACTCACGCAGCTGCGGATTGATTAGAAACCATCTGATTCCGTTTCTCAGAAATCTTTCTAAATTCCCGAATGAGTAGAAATGTGAAAAAGGGAAATATAATTGAAGGGGTTATCTGAAGTTGAGGAACATAAGGAAAGTGTAGCTGGATATTCAGCATTAATACGGGAACTTACTTTCGATACGATTCCATCAACCAGAAAATACATTTTATTTACAATCGCACCATTCCATCCGGCAAGTCTTGACCCAGATAGGTAATAATATTTTATTGTGAAGTTTTCAGGGAACATCCCTTCTGGACACCTACAACTTTTTTTTGGAAAGGAGAACAGGAAACAAAACTACCTCTCGTATGCCACATCGAAATCATCAGATTTCAATTGTGACAATGACATGTTCCAAATTGACAAGATCGAACTGAAAGAGAATATGGATACTGTGAGTTTCAACCCAAATCTTGGAGCGGTCAAGTCACTGAAAATAGTAAATAGGAAATGAAAACCATTTGAACTCACCTTTCAACTTTTGGTTTTCTTATAACCAATGTTCGAATAAAGGCTAAGAATATTCCAAGCAAACATTGGCATCGTTTTGTGTCATCGCATATTGAATACAGTATCCAATTAAACAAAGCTTCGGCGTATGTATTTGGAACGGGGCTGGAAGGTAATTGATGGAGATTTTGATTTTCAGTCTTGTCACCAAACGTCCAGCGACTCAATTGATGTCTCAATAATTTTGAAAACTGGTTGAAACATGTTATGCAAATCACATATTGCGATTCCGATCATCATTGCGTTTGTGGAGGAGATTCTCATTGACTTTTGTGATAATATTATCAAATGGAAAGTGTTCACAAAAAACGATATAGAGCACAAGTAAGTCTGTGATGACATTAATGTGATGAACCATTTACTAAAAAAGATGAAAAATCAATTTCGAATAGCAAAAAGGCTGAAGTTCAGGTTCCAAAATCATTTCTTACGAACATGAAAATTTGAACATGAAACTTTGAAGATAAGAGTCGAAAATCAAAGGTGACATCAAAAAGGAAGTATTAAAATAATAAGTAACAAGAAACAGGAACCCGACTTTTCTAGTAAATAATTAGCTTTGGTGTTTGGAATGATGAAAAACCATTGAACACGCCTGGGCGAAGAAATGTCAGGAAACGCAGGTGTATCATTGTTATTGGAAGCCAGAACTACAGACACACAGACAGACACAACTTCCTGAGTTCGTGTTTACATAAAAACCTTCTTCTTGAGAATACTGATAAGAAATTGCAGGCTGCACAATATTTCAATTGGAAACAGTCTTATCAGTTTCGACTGGCTACATAAATACATTTTTTCCTTCCAACCGATTTTCTTTCCGACAGTTTTCAAAAATTTTCACATGATTTTGTCAATTTTCATATTACTTGTTGCTTCAAATCTGATCCAAGCCCAAATCCCACGTAAGAATTTCACAACCCGAAAATTCAGTTGCTCGTGTTTTCAGCCTGCCCCAATGGTGTCATCGTTTTCGATATTTCAATCAATCAACCTGTTTTCTCGTATCCAAATGGTTTCAGCAAAACCGTTGAGCCTCCATTGTTTCCTCTAAATTATACTTGTGAGTATCAGGTACTCTTTGGAACCCCCAGATATAGCTCCGGAGTTCAAATCTTTCAGATAAATGTGCCTCCGGAACTATATGCAAAAATAGAGCTTTTTCTGGATACGAACTCTACAGGAAATGTTGCTCCTGTTACAGTAATTGATCAATTAAATCGAACTGAAGAGTAAGTTTTCCGAGTTTTTATAAAGTTATATTTTTGAATTTAGAGTTTCCTATGCGAACTTTGAAGCTTTTTTCTTCATCGCAAGCGGTGGGAACATAAAATTATCAACTGGAAATTCTTTTGTCAAATTTGGATTCATAGTAAAACGATACCAATGTGAGTTGGAGATATTTTCCAAAATATTATTCTGAAAATCGTTGCAGTTGAAACACTTCCCGTTGCCTATCAGTTCAACGTTTCTCAGGCGGATACTCAACCAAAAGTTCTCTATGTCACACCTTCTTCAAATATCCCATATCAAGCTATGGCTGAAACGAGAGTTTCTGTAATGGTTCAACCACTACGCCCCAATACCGAAGTATTACGTGCTCTCGTTGTTTTTGATGGTCCGTCCTGGAACTCTAGTAGCCTCGGAACTGGAATGCAGCTGTATAAAAGTGGCTCACAATATGTTTCTACTGGTAGCTACATGACTATAATGTATCTGGATCAAGATTTCGATAACGCTTACTTTGCACTCGTGGTTCAGGACTATGAACTAACAAAAGGTCTCGTACAGATACAACAAAGAAACGGGATAGAGCATCAAAGAAGTGTCACGTACACCTTGGACGGTTCCTTGGGGCCATCTGCTTTGTTCAGTATAAACACTGATGTTCTGATGAGATTGGAGGGATCTGGTCAATTGGAGGCGTATCTTGGAACTATAACAAAGGATAAATCGAATATGGTTGCAAGTTATTCGTAAGTTTTTTTACTTGCCGGAAAGAAATTCATTGCATTTTTTGAGGGCGAACGGCAGCAGCTTGTATTTACCACAAGAGTTCCTAGGGAAAATCAAAACCTATGTCCTTACTGGTGGCGTGGCTAATTTGACATTCTCTCCAAATCAAGAAGACTTCAAAACAACAAATTCAAAAGAAAGAAAAGGATTTATTTCATCTTATGAATACGGAACATTCGGTAATTATATGGATGTTTCAAAAGAAATCTATGCTCCCAATAAAACGCTTTCCAAATTCAAATTCAACTTTTCCACTCTTGATTTGAGAGGTAATAACTCATTGATAGTTCAAGGAGTAGTGGACGAAGAAGTTGTAACTTTCGAAATGTGAGTTTACTTGTACATTTGAAGGTCACATACTGTATTTTTCAGGTACAACTCTTCAAATTGGGAGTCTTCAAGTACTCTTACTGAGGTTCATTCGAAACGTTTAATTGTACTGTATCAAACGATGAACATGTCAAGCAACGGATTTTTCATGAACTTTGAAATTGAAAAAATAGGAAAAAGTTGTTCAATGTTTGATTTATGGACTGTATTTATATTTTCATTTTATGCCGTTAGTTTGAATAAATTTTGATTTAGTATGAGTTGAAACGAGTTCTGGAAATAACAGTTGTCGCAATTTATAGAAACTCCTAAAACCAGTTTTTCAAACAAATTATCATCACGATTATAATATATTGGCTCAAACGAACAGCTGCTCTCCAACAAATATATTGTTTACTCATGTGGGCGGAAGTACACGTTGCCTTAGCTGCCGCCAAAACTGTTCTGGTGTTTTTTGCCGAATGACCAGTAATTTGATTTTGTTTTCAATTTTTTAATACAGGGTTTCAAGTCTTTTTCGAACCTGTTTAAGTATGGACTCCAAACAAGAATTAACATCAGAAACAGAGCCAGCTATGGAAATCTCATACATCAGAAATATTCTTATTTTCTTATCCATTCTTGGAATACTTGTTTCACTGTTACTACTAAACAGACAAACAAACGAAATTCGAGTAGTTGGACTCATATTGATTCTTATCAACTCTGTATTGTTATTGTATGGATTCTTGCGGTATGACATAACGGTTCTCCACTCTAGTCAAGACGTCACACTTTTCATGATGTCCTTGGTCACTTGTCAGTTTGTGTTTGATTTCATTATATTTGTTTCTGGTATAATCCATGACAAGGGAGCTATTACCGTTGATTTCCAATACTTTTTCTGGAAACAAATTTGCAATTTGTTGATAGGAGCAGGTGATTCTTTCCTTAGTGAAAATTGTCAATTAGTTTTTTCAGCGCTCTGTGGTATTTATTTTTTGATTGATCGATTCCGATTACATGCAATTCACAGTTGTTCCCATGTACATTATGACTACGAAGTATCTTCGAAAACTCCCCAAAGCTGCTGGTCTCTTATTACCTTACCATCTGCTTTGTTTTTCACCTTGTTTTCAGAAAAATAAAGTAATTTTGAAAAAGAGATGTTCGCATAGAAAACGTATATATCAAGTCAGGTGAATAGCTGATTCTGAACAAATATTATTCTCATTTGTTTGTTTGCGTATGCCAGGAGGAAGAGCCTCATGCTTCAGTTCCTCGTAAACCGGAACGGCAGAACTGCTTTTTTTGTTTTCCCAAAGTATTCCCTTGTTTGTTATATACGACTCAAACGGTTTTTTAAGAAAATAATTTTTCTTTTTTTCTCTATTCTTCAATATGGGTTCCAAGAAAGCGCCTACTACTCTCACGGAGCCAACTATTAAATCTATACCTATTCGAAATATTTTGTTTTCCATATCAGTTTTTGGGATAATTGTGTCATTGATCTATTTATTCGGAATAAAGACCCCGGTTTCACCTACATTATTTCTCATAAACTTCATTCTACTCTCATATGGATCCATTCAATATGAAGTATTGGTTCTTCGCTCATGCCAGTTTATAACAATTCTTCTGTTGATTTTGGTTGTTTTACGATTAGTAATGGAACTCATTTTCTTCGTCGTTGAAAGTATATCAAGAGGCAGATTAATTGTTTGCGTTGGATACTGCTTTGGAAGAAATACTGTTTTGGAGGATGTTTTTCTCTTGTTCATCGCAGCAGGTAACTTTTTGATTTTTTTCATCTCTCAGATAATCGTTTTCAGTGTTGCCCATCATCTATTCTCTGACCAAGCGACTTCGATTGTATGCAATTGAAAGGAGCAAGTCAGAACCTAATGCTCCTTCAATTGCAGCAAAAAAATTTCATAGAACCTGTATGAAAGTTTGAAAATGTTGAAAAAATGTTCAATTGTTCATACATTGCCCCCCCCCCCACCTTATTTTCGGTGATTCAGAGATTTCTCACTCATGTTTTGCTCAATATTGATATTGATTTTTATATTTGAATAAATTTTTATTCTAGCGACTTTTTGATTCTCTAGTCAGTTTGTCATCATACATGGAAAACAGGTGAAAGTATTTTTGTTTTCAATTCTTGAAGAAATCAAAATTTTTCCATTTGAAGGCTCCAAATGGCTCAGACATTAACTGATTATTATTTGAAAAATTATTCGAAATGTAATTCAGAAAACAGTTTTTTGGCTTCTTGGAAAGGGTTAGCTTATTCTAGTCATGTAATTAAATTTGTCGCTTACCCAGTCCAGTTATTCACTTTTTATGTGATACTGTATAAAACTCCAGCAAAAATGAACCCAATCAAAAACTTTACTTTATTTTGTCATTCCTGGTAAGTTCTTGCAGGTCAGGCCTGTGTTTCAGCCAAGGCTGTCAAGATGGCGGTCGCGGCCGGGCGCGGCCTATGCGGCCTGAGGCCATGGAAGGCCGTAGAAGGCCGTGAACGGCCGTCATATTATAAACATATTAAAACCTTGGTCCCTCTACCAGGACCGCTAGGCCGCCTTAACTTCCAATCAGCGGAATAACAAAAACCAGAAACCCGATTTCGGCCGCGGCCGACATTTTGTCAGCCTTGGTTTCAGCTGATTCGAAATCCAAATTTACAGTTGCACGATATTTAATTCGATGGTCAGTACTCTATCAACTCCTTATCTATTTCTTCAAAATATGAGTGTTATCACAGTTGGTTTACTCAACCTACTTGATATATCTGTGAATGTTCAATTTGGTGTTTGCTTGGTATCAGTTTTCGGTATGTGTTCTAATTATTTGATGTTGTGTCGAATCTATGATTTTCAGCTTGCAGTTCATCGTACTTAATTTTATTTGAAACTCGCAGTAGTTCGGTTCAACAGAATATATTCAAAATTTCGAGTAAACGAATCAAAATTGCATATCATTTGTTATATTTTCTCTTTAATTGCTCATTCCTAACTCTTCTCTTGTTTTCATCTGCAGATCAAGAGACTACTAAACTGGAATCATTGAAAAATTATCCATGCCCCACAGAACTGTTTTTTGACCCTCGTGTATTTATAGTTTCCAGTGATCAAAATATAGTTAAACTGTATATCAACATTCTAGGACCAATCTATTTATCGAATGCCGTTGGACAAATTGTTTTTCATTCGACGTGCACAGTCTATTATTTGTACTTCGTACCCACGGAAAACCTCTCCATGCAAACCAAAAAACTACAACGCCAATTTTTCGTTGGAACTGTTCTACAAACTGTGATTCCCCTTATTTTTTTGGCACTACCTCTTGCAATTTTTGTTGTGATCTATACGATTAAATGTTCCTGTCAGAGTTATGTTAACGTGGCATTTCTGATCGTAGAACTACATGGTATTGCTGCTAGTATCACTATTCTGAGTGTTTACCCTTCCTATCGTAAAGCCATTGGCAAAATGTTGCTAAGGGTCTTGAGTGGAAGTGAGATAGTTTATTATAGGAATTTAATAATAAAAGTGTACATTTTAGGGCTGAATAGCACAATTCAAGTATCTGTTTCACCGAGGAACAATGGAAATAGTTCGTCTCAAGTGATGAACAGAGGACCAATTCTCGAAGCGAACATGTAGGACCTCATCTATTAGAATGTGTGTATTAATTGCAAATTGTTCCGAATCTCATTTATTTCTTATTGATGTTAGTTCTCTACTTTTAAATGTCGATTTGTTTTTTTTTTCAAATGTAAAAATACGAAATTTCTAAAATTTTATCCAAAACGCAAAACCAAAACAAAGTTATTTCAAGAATTGATTCGAAAGTCTAAAAAAGATTTTTGTGCCGTCCATTGGATCATGTTATTCATCACAAAACGCTCCCAAGTTTTGAATGTTAAAAATAGGTTTAACTTGAAAATTTTTAGTTACAACGCTGATTTCGATTTTTTCATAATACAATGTCCCTACCACATTTTTGATAGCCAATGATTTTCTGTCTTAGTTTGCTCTATATCGATCTTAATTTGAACAACTTCTTACACTAACAACATCTCAATTTGCTAGCTAGTTTTTCATCATATATTAAAAAAAAACAGGTGAAAGTGTTTCTGCCTGATTTTAGATGTCAATTTCTTAATGAATCACAATTTTCTTATTTGAAATTTGTGAATGGCTCAGACGTTATCTGAATACTATCTCAAAAGTTATTCGAAATGTAATTTAGAATACAGTTTTTTAGCCTCTTGGAAAGGATTAGCTTATTCTAGTCATGCGATTAAACTAGTCGCTTACCCAGTCCAGTTATTAGCTTTCTATATGATCTTGTATAAATCTTCGGCAACTATGAAACCGATGAAGTACCCTATTTTGATCTGTCACTTGTGGTAATGTTTTCAAATGGTAATTTTTTTCTTCATTCATTTTCTGATTTTTAGTTGTACACTTTTCAATTTTGTGTTGACAACACTAATAACTCCGTACATTTTTATACAAAATATGAGTGCTATCACAGTTGGTTTACTTAACTTATTCGATATTCCTATAAAAATTCAAGGCGTTCTCGGCTTAGTATCAGTTTTTGGTATGCATGAAATTACTGTTTGTTAAAAAAAATTCATCTATTTTCAGTTTGCAGTTCTTCCTACTTAATTCTATTTGAAGGACGCAGTAGTTCTCTTCAACGAAATGTTTTCCGAATTTCGAAAACTATCACCAGAAACGTTTATCACTCATCTTACTTTGCTATCAATTGCTCGTATCTCACTTTTATATTATTTTTGTCTGATGAACAAGAAGCTGCTAAACTTGAAACGTTGAAAAGTTTTCCATGCCCCACAGAACGGTTTTTTGACTCCCGTGTATTCATAATTTCCAGTAACCAAAGTTTCATAAAACTTTATATCAACACACTAGGACCTATACAGTATAGCTATACTTCTATTTAATGCCGTCGGACAACTCATATTTCATTCTGCGTGTTCAGTTTATTATCTGTATATTGTGCCTACAAAGAACCTTTCGTTGCGCACCAAAAGACTACAACGCCAATTTTTCATTGGGACTGTTCTCCAAACAGGGATACCTCTTCTATTTCTTGCATTGCCACTGGCGATTTTGGTAGTAATTTATTTGTCGAATTGCTCATGCCAGGGATTCACCAATATGGCAATTCTTATCGCAGAACTACACGGTATTGCTGCAAGTATTACTATCCTAAGTGTCTACACTTCTTATCGTAAAACCATTCGAAACATGATACTAGGATTTTTGAGTGGAAGTGAGCCAAACAACAAAATTTGAAAAAAAAACAAAACTTAAATTCAGAATTGAATAGCACAGTACAAATTACTGTTTCGCCTCGGATCAACGGAATGAACTCATCGCAGGTCGTGCCAAACAGACTTAATTTGATTTGAAGCACTGTGCCACCTATCCCACTTTAGAAGTAGTAACAGTTTGGTTTTAATTGCTATGGACGAAAGTTTGTCATTGGAATGGGCTAACATCGTTTTGTAATTATTGCTAGAATCAAAGTTCTCGTCTTATCAGGCGAAATAAATATCAGCAGAAACATCTGAAAAACTATTCACTATTCCCAAACCACGAGTCTCAGTTGCCAAGACAACCGAATAATTCCACCTGCGTCATGTCACATGTCTCCGCTTATCATGCTTATAAAGTCAAGTTATTGAGCTATTCGCATTCCCAAATTCAATTTTCTGACAAACTAAACTTTTCTATTTACAGCATGACTCCCAACCCAGCTCGTCTTGAAAACCTTGAACCTCCTAAACTCGGATGCCTTCCTATCCGAACTACACTCATTGTTATATCTGTGATAGGTCTCATCGGTTCACCATCTGCACTCTTCGCAAAATCCGATCCATCCCTTATTGGTTCTCTAATTGCTATCACTCTAAACGGATGCGTACTCTATGGTGCTCTCAAATATCATGACCTAACTTTGATGATCGGTTTGAAACTTCTCTATTTCATTTTGATCGTCAACTTCATTCTATTCTGTACCATCCCTGTTATCGCTGCGTGTGTTGGAACTTCTGGATACTACGACCAAATTATGTCTTCCAACAGTTCCGAGAAGAAAGAAATCAAACAATCTTTGAAAAATCTATGGAGCGAGGAAATGATGAATTGGGAGAAACCGGAACAGAAAGTGGAGGTTGTCCTGGGAACTGCTCCAAATGTCAATCTCGGATTGATTTTGGGTTTCGCTGCGGAAATCTCAATTGCAATTAGTTCGGCAGGTGATTTTTCGGAAAAATTGCACTTTTTGATATTTTTTTTTTTGATTTTTCAGTGATCTTCATGGAAATTGTCATGATCAAACGTTTCCGGCAACACGCAGTCGCTTGGAGAGAAGGAAAGGCTTACGAACAGATACCATGAAATTAAAAAAAAACCCTGTTGAATAAAAAATGTGTTAAAATTTCTTTAATCATCCTTTCAAAAGCAATATTCCGATTTTTCCTATTTGCCTAGACTCTTCTCATTCCTCAAGAAATGACTAACATGTTCTTTTCTTCCTGAACACAATTTTCTTTTCTCTCCCACTTGTTTCCTGATTTTAATGAGGTGAGTTCTGAAAAACAAGAAAGAGCAGGCACTTAGTGGACTAGACACTTTTCCCCCCTTCATGAATTTTCAGAAATCACTCCTCCCATATTCAGTCAGTTTATCCCAATATTTTTTATTGAAAATGACCACCACTGAGCCACTTCTGGGTTGCCTACCAATCCAAAAATCTTTAATAACTCTCTCTGTTTTCGGTATTTTTGGATCATTACTAACCTGTGGTTCTGAACGTTTCTTAGCTTTTGGGAGTATATTCAGCTTCATATTTTACTGTTTCCTTCTATTCGGAACGATAAGATACAATGTGAAAGTTCTCGATTGGTGTCGAAAACTCATTGCAGTTTTTCTATTTCTTCATGTTATTCTCATGTTTTTCCTACCTGTGGTTATTACAAGCTCCATGGCATCAAAGAGTTTAGGAACTCTTGGTCCTAAAGAAAACCAACAGAAGAATCAATTTTGGTTAGGAGTCCTGGCTGGTTTAGCGACGGAAATGTTCATTGTTTTGAGTGCAAGCGGTAAGCTTTTGAAAGTATTCGAGATAAATTTATTTGAACATTTTTTCAGTAATGTATCTGAAATACGTCATGGTCAAACGCCTTCATTTGTTTGCAATTCAGATGGAACGATTGAAATCGGAAGAGCTTACGGTTTAAAAAAGTTTGATTTATTTTGTTGCGTAATAAACGTTTCATTGTTAAAAAATTATTTCAAAAAAGGGGTTTTTCTCAAACTCGGGCGGTCAAGGTATCAAAAAAGTGGTTAAACACAATCAAAGGCAAACTTCATCCGTCTCATTGTCTTACAAATAATGTTCCTCATAAATCGACATTCCATCCATTTCCATAGCATGTTCCTGTGCTCTCAAGAGACTCACATATTTCCAGTACCGTTTGCACAAAGTGTATTCCATGACCACAACTAAAAATATATTTCAAAAACCTTATTTTGAAACATTGAATACCTGCGAAGTGAAGAGCAATCTTAGTTCCAGAATCTGCTGCCATTTTCAATCCATTCCAGAATTTTGTCTCAGCTTTTGTTCTCAACATTTCCGATACTTGTTCACGACTCTTTTCAATACAGTTGTTCATAATCTTGTATGGCAATTCTGGGTACATCCACTTGACATAGTCCGATGATACTAGGCTTCCAGTCACAATTGGAACAATCAGGAACAGGAAGAAGTCCAGGATCAACACGACAATCAGCAAACTGATTGTGAGATTCAGCGCGAGTTCATTGTTTTTGAGGACTCCGAAGAGGAGAATGAAGTGGAGTAACCATCCGAAAGCACATCCAGCGTAGGTGGTGGGCAAGGTGTCGGAGCAGTAGACAAGAAGACAGGGAGAGCCAACGATTCCGATAAGTGCAAATGCAAGAAGTGCGGTTCGGACAGAGAAACATCCCACTCTAGGAGGCTTCAATGGAAGCGGATTACGCATACTGTAAGAAAAAAACGTATTGGGGGGGAACAACGATAGCCACAGAAAACTGAAAAAAATCATTGATGATACTACGTCTTTTGGTATAGGAACGAAGCTGTTTTTGTCTATTATCAGATGAAAAAAACAATTATAACCAAGTGGCACCGGAAATTAGATTTTATATTGTTGTCAAGATGTGTTTCCTCATTGTTTTTATGTCTCAAAAATAAGGAAGTACGTGTCTTGTATCTTAGTGAGGACCCACGGGAACATTTCCGTATAGTTTTACGTATACGTCTGTCTGTGTGGGTGGGTGTCTGGCAAGTTTCACGTTTTCATGTCTGGAAGCTGTTTATGATAATACCTTGCAATGCTCGATTTGCTTCACAGGTGGACAGAAAAGAATACGGTGGTTCTTCAAAATGAGGGTCCAAAATGGAGGTCGAAGCCTGCCGGTTTTTGAAAGCAAACATAGTCGGCGCGGTGCAGGGCCGCGTGAAGTAGCCGGTGGCGATTTTGGTGATCTGCCAGGCTGGTCATGAGTTCAAGCCTATCAAAGGCATCCTTATAACTTTTAGACAAACTCTTTTTTGAGAAGTTTTTTAATTGAATTTCAAATTCTAAGAACACATAACATCATCTTTATTGGCGAAAACACACTTATGAAGTGTTTGCATTCGATCCACTGCTCGAATGAGGAACGTTTTCAATACGAGAAGGAGGCTTCAAACATGAACAAAAAACCTCTTTCAACGCATTTTTCGTTTTAAACACTGAAATGAACGTCTTCACATTCCTCTTGTTGCAACTCAAGTAAGAAAGCTGTATGATTAGAGGTGTCGACATTGCATCCAGTATTTTCCCATTGAGAGCCAGCACAATCCAGAAACTGTCTTCAACATGCGAAAACTTCGTAAAATATGGTGAGCTTTCGACAGCTTTCAAGTATGCAAATGGGAGTAACAGCTGGAATAGAGTAATTATTCAGAGAAATAATAAAATGATTTTTACAATTTTCAGCGATATAGCCATTACAAACTGCCAGAAGATATATTTTTGTGGCTGATTATCATGGTTCGATGAGATACCAATGAGTTTCCGGATGCTCATGAATACTGGTATATACAAGAACGCAGTTATAAACAATAAAATATTTGATATGAAGTAAGGAATCTGAAATGAAAAGATACAATATTATCCATATTCAAAAATGTTTACTTACTGTGTATATAAGCTTGAAGTTCTCTACATCAGTACTATTAGAAACTTTATCATATATCCATGCAGATATTGAGATCGCAGTGTAGATCAATGATAATCCATAAGAAGAACGTATAATAATTCGAATTTGTTTGAGATTGAAGTTCAGAATTCGATGTGTACTTGGGAAGAAATATAACATAAATCTTTGAATAGCTAGTAGTGATAATAAGAAATGGTTGACTTCTGTCGTTGTTTGTAAGTGAAACCAACAAATAGCTATTATCCCAACCATTAATATTGGATTTGAATCTCCAAAAAGAACTAGTCCCAATACACAAACAATCATAATGATTAATGATATTTGAGAGCTTTTGCTGATCATATAAAAATGATCAATGACTTGAAAAACGGCAATCTAAAATGAAAAACATCAGTGATGAACTTCAAAAAAACTACTTACATGTTCATCCCTATATCTATTAAGTTTATATACATGAGCATAAAATGGGAAAACCAATAATGTTATAGCCAAGCATGTCAGAAGTAGGAAGTTGTGTGCGCTCCATATAGGGCTTTGAGGTTGTTGATATTCCAGACCAGAAGTGTTCATTGGAAGGTGAGTAGTGAAGATTATCGAAAAACCACTGATCAATAAAAGTTTCTAGATTCGAATGATAATCCAAAACCCTAAAAACTGAAAATATTATGATTTCACTTAATGTACCAAATGCACTTATAAAATACTTTTCTAAACTATCGAAATGATTTCAATAAGTGAGTGCATTTTGGGGTTGATGCACTCATATTTTTCTCTTGAACTATCATTAATGTCAACCTCAAAATCTTAATAATTTGATTTTTGTCTGCTCCGATATGTTTAAAAATGACCAGAAATTTCATACTTGTGAAATTTCGGCCCGGCCCGCTTCGGCCCGGCGGGCCGGGCCGGGCCCGGCGGCCCGGATTCAAAAAATTAAAAAACAATTTTTTTTGAAAATTTTTGAATTTTTTTGAAAATTTTCGAATTTTTTTCAGAATTTCAACATTTTTTGAATGAAAATATTCTCTCTGTAAAAGTCAATTGATGCCAAATTCCGATAACTTGACGGCCGCGTTGTCTCACCACAAAAACTACAGTATAAACTTAATTTCTACCGTAAGATTCATCGAATTTCATCAATTTCCATCAATTTTCAGCGAGTTTTCAGCATCTTTATCAGAAAAACAATAAATATTTGTTGAAAATCGGGGTAAACTGATGAAATTTGGAAAATCTTGCGGTTAAAATCAAATTTATACGGTAGTATTCGTGTTAGGATACCGTGGCTGACCATCGAGTTGTCAGATCGTCGTCTAGAACTGACTTTATCAGGAAACATCATAATAAAACCCTTCTAAAAACTTAAAACTACTCTTCTTATGCTCAATATACCCCCGGAGCACAAAATTAGGGTATATTTTTTCGATTTTTCAAACTTCGCGGTAATTTTCCGGGCCGAGCGGGCCGAGCGGGCCGGCCCTTCACAAGTATGAGAAATTTTAAAGTACTTCATGAACTGAAAGAGCGAGATTCCTGAAATTGAACACGTTTTCGGACATTGAGGAGTATGAAACATACAGCTTTAGAAATAATTAAGACATAGTGTTCGATGGATTTGCAGACGGATATGACTCAGATATTTGAGATGATTTCAAGCAAGGACAAAAGACAAGTTTCAGCAACTTTTTCGTTTGAAAAGTAGAGAACAGATTTTTCACATTCCTTTTGTTACAGCCGAGATATGTGATTTGTAAAGTTAAAAGTAATGATATAACATCACCAGCTTTTGAAAAAAGAACAAATTCAGAAAGGCTACCGTTAGAAAACGAATATTCTAAAGGACAGCCAGAACGCTTCCGATCTTGATATTGAACATAAATCAAAGAAGGAAATTAAAACTGAAACGTTGAAATATTTCAGCAAAAACTCTCTCAATTACCATCTTCAGCAATATAGTAGTTGCGAATTGCCAGAATATGTGTTTTTGAGGTCGATCATTCGTATTTGACGTCAAACGAGTGAGCTTATAAATACTTATATAAATTGGAATATACAAAAACGAAGTACACAAAAGTATTATATTCAATACGTAGTATGACGTCTGAAAGAGAAGTTTCATCAAAATTTAATACCAAACTATGCCTTACTGTATAAACAAAACCGAATCGTTCAAAATTCATATTTCTCGGAACTGACGTGCTTTCATTTATGTGAGAAGTAGTAAAGACATCTATGTATAATGTACAGAATTAGACAGCTGAACTAAGAAATGATACTCCATAACACACTTTCAGAATTCTCGTCATTCCTTTCTGCTCGAAGTTTAAATAACGATGAGTACTTTGGAAAAAGTAGAGCAAAAATCGTTGTACTGCTAGCAAGGATAACAACAAATGATTAACTTCGACTTCGGTTTGCATATAGGTCCAAAAAATCAATATAATAACTTTTAAAGCAGTTATTTCAGTAGACTTATATTTATCAACAAATACGATGAACGTACATAGAATGACAATCAAACAGATATACATTCTCTTGATGCAACGATAAAAATGATTAATGATTTGAAACACGGCTAGCTAAAAAAATTTTTCATCAGTCATTTGATGGGACAATGCTCCAAATGTTTTCTTACGTTTTTATCCAGGTCCTTATTGAGATTGAATACGTATGCATAAAAAGGGAAGACTAACATGAAAACGGTGTAAAGCAACCCAACTGCAATACCGGGCGTTTCGATATTCCACTCTGATACTAGATTAGACGTCCAGTTTGCCGAAATCATTCATAAAAAATCACAATGATCAGATTGATATAGAAAATCAAGGAAAACACATTTTTGATCAAGATAAAAATTGCTATGTTTTTGCCTAATACACCCAATTAGTACTCTCATGTACTTCTCTAAAAGGTTTTCAAAGAAGTGACTAGTGGCAAAATTGCTTTTTGGGTTTTGGCTATTTTCATAAAAGCTTTGAGTTTCTAAGGATTCAAACATCAACCCCAAACAAAATATATTTTTAATAATGTGTAAAAAAGTTTATCAAAAATAGATTGATCAAATGTTATTCAACAGTTAATCTAGACTTGAAAAACAAATTCGCGACTATTTTGAATCTTGTTCTGAGTGTAATCGGAGGACTTTGAAACCCCTGATAACTTCCATTTCCATATCTAGCAAAATGTGGATAAACGGGGGTAACCATTAACAATCGTAACCCGATAACCCGTTTATTATTGTAAGACATACTTAGGAATAAAGGTTTACAAAGAAAAAGTAAAAAGAAATAGTTCAATTGAAAATTTAAAATATAAATACCAGCAGAAAAACAAGTGAAACAAGAAAAGATCAATAAAAACTGATTTTCAGATAAAATTAGTGCAAAATGAAATCCTCCTCTCCATCATCCTCTTCGTCGCTATCCCGTTCCGGTTCAGGCGATGGAGGGACTCCTCGATATCTTGCATCTTGTAAATCCTCTTCCTCCTCGTCGATTCCCCATTCTGGAGCCATTCGGTCGATGTGTCCGACTTGAAGATTTTGTGGTGCAGCTAGTGGAGCTGGTCCCAGTTGACCGACAACGACTGGAGCCGGTGGAGCCCAAGGAGCTGGGAATGGTTGGGGAACAAAAATGGGATCGAAATCTGGATCGACTAGAGGTGGAAATGGAGCCCAAGGAGCTGCGAATGGTTCACGAAGGAAAATGGGAATAAGGTCTGGATCCGCTGGAATCGGGATAGGAGGATTAAGAAATCCTGGAACCGCTGGAGCCGGAGCTGGTGGATCCTGAGCCACTGGGGCCCATGCCCTCAAGGGAGGAGCCATTGGAAGCAGAGCCCTTGGAGGTGGATTATGACGTATTGGTGGAGCCGGAGCCATTGGAAGTGGGTTATGACGAACTGGTGGAGCCGGAGCCATTTGGTTTCTTTGCACTGGATTATCAATCATTTGATCCCTTTCCCTTGGAGGAGGAAGCACCTCTAGATCCCGATTGACTCTTCGATTGTTCAGGTCTCCCAAATTACGTCTGCGTCTTTCCATCATGTCATCGATGTCCTCCATTAAGATTACTTCATCCTGAGGAACTGGCTCTGGATCACGTCTCCGTTCCAAGCGGAATGGAGTCGGTACGATTGGGACAGCTTGAGGAGTTTCCACCATCACTCGTTGGGGTTGTCCCGGGATCTCCTTGATGAACTGCATGAGGGCCCAATTGGTGAGGACCTTGTCCGATGGGGCACGGCACTGGGGGCACGTCCAGTGATATGGGGAATCACGAGCTTTGAACTGTGTCATACAAGTGGCACAGACTGTATGACCGCAAGATCCTGTAAATTAGAAGATTTTAGGTTTTGCAACGATACTACGGAACCCAGTTTTAGAGTCACCTAAGCTGCAAAAACAACTCACCAAACTGCTGTGGACACCTCAGACTCTGCTCTCCATTAGTCAACGCTTCAAAGCAAACGGAGCACTTCAAGGAATCCGTGTTCATTTCTTCTTGGATCGATTTCAGTAAATCTTCACGTTGCTTTCTCGAAGCTTCCAAAGACTCCTTCTCCACTTTCAACCGTTCAATCGACGCCTTTTTCTCGAAGCTCTTAAGAATCAGCTGCTCCAATTTCTCAGTAAGTGTCGTGCGCTCGAAGTTTCGGATGCGATCAACGTGGATGGGACAGTTAAAGCTCTGAAAATTAGTTTAAACGTTAACTTTAAAGATGCGTAGGATAAGTTACCTCATCATACAATTTGATTGTGTATTTTCTGGTCTGAACTTCTTTATAATCCGACACTTCTTCCTCCAATTGTCTATTCAAAATTTTAATTCTCTCATTCAAACTACGGCACACAATGGCCTCCTCAAATTCATTATTCCAGTATATTGAATAGTGACTCCAGTTATGAACCATTTCTGGCCATTCAATGTCGTCAAGATCCATTTCTCTGAGCCTTGGAAGAGCCGCCATTTTTGCATAATCTCCATCGATGGCAGGGACACGTTGGAGAGCATCAGTGAGTTCTTCTTCGTATGGCCCGTATTGGTTTAGCTCTGAAAAAATGAAAGCGTAAAAAAACTCCCAGTCCTCCCCCTCACTTACCATTTCTAATCATCTTCCTTGCATACTGGAGCCTATGTCCCTTGTGCTTGACAATATCTTTTACGATCTTTTCCAGCTTGTCCTCCTGCTCGGACATCTCCTTAACAGCCAGCGTCAACATTGCCTCTTTTGCACGTTGTCCGGCCAACTCTTTCTCATATTCTTTGATTCGCTCCTCAATTGAATTTTGGACGCGAGCTCTTTTCATTTCGATTACCTAAAACGAAGACGTAAATTTTAGAGCGTTTGAAACAGAAAACTTACCAAGTGATGATGCAGATGACGGCGGAGTCGTTGGAACCGACACTTATTGGATAGCAAGAATCGTTCCATATAGGCAATGTAATTTTGTTGCTTTTGGGAGCATTCTTTGAGGAGTTTAATAATTGAGTTGTCCTTGTCGCTAGGGATCTCCTTGGCACTACCGCGACGCTTGGATACTGGCGAGTCTCGATAAGCGTTGATACGTGGGCGCTTAGGGGCTGGCATACTGGATAGAAGCCTGAAATCGGAGAAGTCAAAAAGGTTATGGAGCACAAAAAAAAGGAGTTAAAAAAAGAACAGGAGAGGGAAAGAAAAAACGAAAAATCGATAGGTCGTGTTTTACAATAGTCTGTTGAGGTGAACTGACTGGGTCCAACCTAACCACTATGTGATCTATCACAATGGAGGGTCATACAATGCCCCTTTTGGGAAGTATCGATCGGAAATTAGGCAGATTTTTTGTCTCTATGTACAAGGAGGTGTGGGGTGGTTTGCGTGCAGTGAATTATAGTGACGTCATAGGGTTTGTGGGGGAACAGAGTTTCGATTGTAAATTGAGGCAGAGGTATTAGCCTGGAAGAGGGAAATGTGTTTTTCAAAAAACAAAAAAGTTCAAAAATACTGAATTTCCGCGCTTGATCTACCGCGCGGGAATTGTCTTCCGGCGTGGCCGACAGCGATCAACAAAGGAGCGCGTAGTCACGTGATATATTAGGCTAATAATCTGCACAACGACAAGATGAACTAATACAGCAAGCTAATTGTGGAGGAACAACCCCGGATTAGCTACAGTAAGCCGAAAACGAACCACCGTTACTTTTGACTAGATCTAATTTGGAGTAATAAAAATGGAATGAAATCGGAGAGTCCAGAGGATGAAAACCGATCGATGAAGGCCAGGGAAGAAATGATGAGAGGAACAATGAGGGGTTGGGGTCTGTGGTCTGCTGTGCGTAGTGACGTCATATGCACTTTGGGAAATATCCATTGGAAACGCCTCCAACTGACTGTTTGTTGTGTCCATCTGCAAGGGGGGTGCAGGGTAGACTGTCTTCTATGGATCATAGTGACGTCATAGGGTCTGTTCGAAACATCCATAGATTTTTTAAAATAAAATGGTTCTTGTTTTTATTTCTACAAAAAGTTTGCATTCAAACGGTTTTCTGAACACTTTATCATATTTGAGTTATCGATCTGACTGTTACAACATTCCGTGGTTCAATATTATTTTGTCTCCCGACGAGCAAGATAGAAAGAAGTTTAGCCCGATAAATCTGATTCCTCCACAAAAATGAAATCATCGCAAATATCGGTGTACTGATGAAAATGATGAATACGATGGCAACCAGGTCTAAAATGAGAAACAATATAGTTGACTGGAAAAAAGGGAGAAACTTACAAGAAACATCAGTATCCTCGCGAACAAAAAACTGCAAAAACCATGTAACAGGCACTATAGAGAAGAAAGGGAATATGAAAGTACCCTTAAAGTTTAAAGAATACGTAAGTTTCAATGTTCAACTCACATGACTTGCTATCTCATCAATATATTCTTTTCCCTTCTTGTATTCACTCTTGCTCAACTCATTTTTTCTTCTTTCCAGTTCGTATAAAACTGTAATATAGCAAAAAAATATTGCCAAGATAGTCAATCCAACAGAGCAAAGTGTCACAATTTCAATTAAAAACATCAAGTTTTTGGGCATTACCATCCAAACAAACTGATATCGAATGACAAAAGCATAGTCCGGGTATTTCTCCAGAATAAACTTTGTAACTTCAGATGACGTGGAGTAAGAAAATGGGAAAAGGATGAAAAGGAAAAAGTGGTTTAGAAATAAAAACAGTGAAATAAAAAACAACTGATGTACTGGAAACAATTTGAAAAATGAGACAGATCTTGCCACTTGGTTTATTTTCAAAAAAATCAATATTGCTTTGAATTCACCTTGAAATTGAAATATAGAAAGACATAAAGCCTGAAGTTTTCAGTAGGCAAGAAGCGGCTTTTGAATGGGTTTACTCACGATATGAAAAACTTTCATGACATCAGATGAGTTTTTCACCCATCCAATGCAGTATAACCCAGGGACCGGTGCCAAGATAACTGTATTGAGGACAACTCCAAAGTAAAATTGAGATAAGAATAATACAAAATGATATGAAAGGTGTTCATACTTTGATTTGCAGTTGGTAGAAGAGATAGCAACATAGTTACCTAATAGATTGATCAGGAAAGATAGAAAGCAAATAATAGTAGCTGTGACTTTTTGGAATTCATCAGCTGATAAATTTCTCGTGGAATTCATTTTTAATCAGAGGAAAAATTGATCAAACACATTTTTGAGAACGAAGGCAGGCGAAGAAAAAAGCAGCAGAACAGGTGATTTTTTTGTGACGAAAATCATATTTGCAAGCTGAACTTTGGAAATTTATTATTAGATAGAACAATAAAGAATTGGAGTTAAAGAATATTTTTAGAACTTGAGTTCATAATTAGTTCAGTGGCTGAAAAGCTGCCATCGTTTTTTCAAGGACAGGGGCTACTAGTTGTCGAAAACTGTCATCAAGATTCTAGCTGAAATATATCCGTAGTCCTATAGTGGTTCAAGAATTACAGTCTGCATGCAATGCATTCCCGGTAATAACTCTTCAATTTCCGATACAACAGAACAACATGGGTTCTCTAAACAATAACAGATACTCTAATCTTCACTATTATTCCTACCGACTACCCAATGATTTCTCTTGGAATAACAGAAATTCTCTCAAAACTCGGATTTGGTGCAAGTTTTCTTACAAACTCATTTTTGATCTACCTGACTATCTTCCACGTTCGAAAAATTTACGGAACATACAAGCAAATGATAGTATACTTTGCAATTTCTGGAATACTTCTAACTGGTTTAGAACCAATCGCAAGACCATTTTGTCATAACTTCAACGGATCATTGATTTACTTCAGTGTCGGAACTTTAGATCTACCACAGTTCACCGTTCAATTGATTCTATCGATTTGGGCAGGATTTTATTTACAAACAATTTCGTTCATTTCCATCCAATTCTATTATCGATATTTGTGCTTTTTTGATGTGAAGAAAGCAAAATCTTTCGGTGGTCTGAAAACTGTTTTATGGATTGGTTACCCACTAATAATAGGTGCTAGTTACAGTACTTTCATTTTTCTATTCTCCATACCAGACACCTATTCAGATGATTACATGAGGTTGATTATAATTCGAAAGTTATGTACTTATTTCAGTCTCAGGTCGGAGATTTTCAATATCTATGAGCTGGAGATAACTGAGCGCCCGAGATTTGATGTAGTTTTCTATGACGCTGAGGGAAATATCAGAATTCGAAGTTTATGTTTCACGGTTTCCAGTATTTCCATGATAACTGTTCATTACATCGTCATACTTTATTGTGGCATCAGAATGCATTTGAATATGAAACGGGAGTTGAAAAAGTTCTCAGCTCCCCAGAGAAAACTTCAACGGCAATTTTTCCACGCCCTTATTGCTCAATGTTCTGGTCCTACTCTATTTTTAGTTTTGCCAGCTGCGCCTATTCTGTTAACGCCAATACTATCTCCGATTGTAGACATCAGTGTCAGTTGGCGTACTGGATGGTTCTATTCAATTGTCGGATTATATCCCCCATTCGATAGTATTGCTTATATGGTCATTGTAACGGAGTACAAAAAAGTTATTCGAAGTTGGTTACAGGAAATATATTGATAACTTTTATTGTTGTTTTCAGATATCCTCAAACGACCATCTTTAATCTGTGGTGGCAAACATCCAATTGAGCGGACCTCCAAAACTAGTTCATCTAACCAGAAGACTTAAAGAATTGTGTTTTTCAATGAATGAACTGTTTTCGACTTTCCTGTACATATTTGCTTTTTATCACAAAAACTCGACGTCTAGAAACTGGCACTACCAGGAACTCAACTGTAATCAAGTTTCCAATATCCGGTACATAAAATGAATTATCATTAGAATTGTAATTTCCGGTACATAACCGTTCTACAGACATAATATCCTCCTACCAATGTTACCCATTGCTCACTCTCGAATTTCCGCTAACAAGTCATATTTTGTGCTGTTCCGCCTTCAATTTTGCGTGAAAAATGGTATAAAATTCACGATAATTCTCTAAAACATCCATCTGAAAAATGCCCTACTCTTTTGAACTCCCCGCAGCACTATCCAAGATTGGATTCTCACTTGGCTTTATAGCCAACAGTTTTTTGATCTACCTGACTGTGTTTCATATCAAAAGAGTCTTCCCAACATATAAAAGAATGATTGTTTACTTTGCAACTTCTGGAATCCTATTCTCTGGATTAGAGCTGGTTGCAAGACCATTTGCTCATAACTACAATGGATCCATCTTGTTTTTTAGTACCAGCACATTCAATATTGCTGATGACATTCGCCAATTTTTGATCTCAGCCTGGGCGGGTTTTTATTCCTTGGTGGTGTCTTTCATAGCAGTTCAGTTCGTCTACAGATACGTCTGCTTGTTTTATGACAAACAATCCAATAAGTTTGATGGGGTCTACAGTATACTTTGGATGTTGTATTCATTGATACCAGGATCCATTTATTGTGGAGTTTTCTATTTGTTTTGTCTTCCTGATGACTACGCGGATGATTATTTAAAGTGAGATTTCATAATTTCGATTTCAACGAAAACTTTTTTCCAGGCTCGAAATTTTCAAAAACTACCAGCTGAAAGTGACGGATCTCCCCCGATTTGTTATAGTACCATATAACTCCGATGGATCTCTTCGGATGAAAAACCTTTGGCTTGTTATTGCAGACGTGTTTTCAATCAACTTCCACTACTCCGTCATGCTATTTTGCGGATTAAAACTTCACTTCAACATGAAAAAAGAGCTGAAAAAGTTCTCAGTTCCAAAGCGTAGACTTCAACGACAGTTCTTCTACGCCTTGGTTGCCCAAAGTGTTGGACCAACTGTCTTCTTGATCCTTCCAGCTGCTGTCATCCTAATGTGTCCGCTGCTTGGTCCAATCTTCAATTTCGAAATCAGTTGGAAGACAGGATGGCTTTATTCAATCGTCGGCTTGTATCCACCATTCGATAGTGTCGCCATGATGATGATAGTGACAGAGTATCGGAAAGTTATTCGAAGTGAGTTTAAAAATTTCAAAAGAAGTGAAAAAACCAATTATTGTATTTCAGATCAACTCAGGACTTTATTCTCCTCAAAGCCACAAAAGAACGCCGCTCTAAGCACAACAACAGAGAGTGTGGTACTCAATGCGCAATACAATAAAAGGACTTTGCTATCAATTCATAATTGATCCTTTCCCAAGTCTTTTTGATCATCTCCTTCCACAACTGACTTTATATTGACTTCAACCCGGCTGGCACCTATTCTCACCCCTCATTTCATCCTGTTTCAATCTCTCAGTACCCCACTTCCCTTTACCTAATAACCACCCTCTTACTCGAATCATATCTTGTTCACACCATAAGTTAGTATAAACAAATCCACCATTGTAACTTATCTGACCTCATCTTCTTGTACCGTTCGTCTCAGAAAGCATAAACATTTCTTTCCGGGGGTCCGAGCGCCGACAGTGTCCTATCCCGCCAGATGTCACCGAAGAGAAAGGAGGAAAGCATGCCCTGTTTCTCTGTTCCGTCCTTCTTTTTAGAAATGAGTCACACGAAAATGATGGTGCATTGAACTTACAAAATATTCGAGGTTGTTATTGGTTCTCTATCAACAGTTTTATCATCATAAGATACTCAATTTTGTCGTTTTGCAATGGCTAGTTTTAGAAATCTGAATGAACTTTATCGCAATTTTTTGGATGAAACTAAATTCGGAATGAAAGAGTCGCGGATCGATTATTTGTATTCATTGTATGAAAACGATTATATGAAAACATGGCGCCACCTCGAAAAGGACAAAAAGGTTCGAGCGAAAATTAAGAAACTTCAAGTGAGTTTGGAAAGAAATTCAAAGATGTGAAAGACGATATAATTTTTTTCAGGAAAAGAAAAAGTCATATAAGTACCCAAAAGAAAAAGATCTGCTGGAATCGACGCTTGAATCCATCAACGAACTCGCCAAACAGCGCAACTCGGTGATTTTCGAAAAAATCAAAGACTGTCATCCACCTCAGCTTGTTTTTGATCTGCATGGTTTCACTGTTCGCAGCGCCGTCGAATACGTTTACAAAGTTTTCGACGCGATGAAAAAAACTCCACAGCGTTTGATGAACAACAGCGAGGGTTAGTTGAGGTGTACAAAAAAAATTAAACTTTTAATTCTGGTTTTTCAGAAATTGTATTCATAACGGGTAGAAGCTACAAACCAAAAAAGAAAGCTTTTACGGATAGACGCAACAAATCGGAAACGAAAGCCCAGAGGATTCGGACAGCCTTGCTTGGAACGTTTCAGGACACATGGCAGGATCAGCGAAATTCAGGACGTGTAGTCATGCATTTCAGAAAAAGGCTCACCTATGCCGACGCGTTGGAGAACTTTTTCAAATGAGTTTCTCATCTTCTACTAAAAGTTCACATCTTTTTTCAAAATCAAATCGTTTCCTCATTTTCTTGTATCTTTGTCACCCTGTGCTAATAGTTTTTGTATTTTACCGTTTACAAATCTTACTGTCCTGTGAAATCATTTCTCAGAACGGCTCACTTATCTTATGATTGCCGGTATTTTTTTTTGCACTCGTTCATAATTTTTTCTCTGATATGCTTTTTTGATTGATAATTGTTTGTTACATTGAGTTTTGAAATTCTGAACCTTGGATATTCTGAATAAACATGTATTGTATTAACAGTTCATGCTTGAGTCTAAAGCTAATGATTACATGTGCTGAATTACAGAGAACGACAACTTCGAAACGTCTGAAAATCAAATTTCGTTAAATTCCATTCTCAACTTTCAACTTCTTTTTTAAATGATCCTTGATCGTCTTCTCCGATCCTTATGAACACCAGAAGGAGGGAACGAGGCAGAATATTGAGTCATCATTACAATCAACCCTCGACTCTCTCTACCATTTTCTTGTTATTCTATCTCGAATAAACTCTTTTTGATTATTTTGAAATAAGATTTGACTTTTTTGAAAGTGTATAATTTTAGTGCTGACAGTAATTTGCTTTGGCCTCTTTCATCTGTGTAGACAAAAATCTCACAGATGTTCCCAACTGGGCAGACGTTTCGGAATGTCGACTTTTCCACAAGAAATACATTTTTACCGAAACAAAAGCTTTTTTTTCCATTGAAAATCGTTAATTATTCGGTCAGGGTGTTTCTCAAACAGAATTTTTGATCATATTTGTTCGTTTTTCCAAATCTATGAAACTAATTTTAGTTCGTTCAATTTTGGTCGCGCCACATTAACCACTTTTTCTTATGTTTTGTGGGATAATCATTTTTTTTTAACCTTTTTTCGCTTTGGGCTCTCTAACTTTTCAAGCTTTCAGAACTTCGACTTCCTAATGCCAAGATCCAAAGAATTCGGTTACCTGCGTTCCTTTGCCAACAAAAGCGGGCAGCGTTATGTGGACCTCTGCTACTTCACTTGGAAGAGAGAGAACCCTTATCTCAATTACGACATTGAAAAACTATTTGTAGGTTTCATAGAAAACATACCAATTTTCGAATTCATATTTTTAGAGTCTCCGTCGTCGATTCGATCGCAAAGAACTTATTAAGAAGGAAATCGATAACGCGATCAACTATCTGGCAAGAAAGAACAACACAGAGGAATTATCTCGTATCGAATCTCCCTGGACTCCACACTTGGAATTTAACTTGCACAATTTCACGTGCACTGGTGCACTCGACTATGTTCGAGAGGTCGTCCAGAAGATGAGAAAAGCCGAAAAAAGACTTGTGCATGGCGATGAGAGTAAGACACTTTTTTTCAAAAACTCATTCAAAAACGTAATGTTTTAGCGATCGTTCTCATCACTGGAAAAGGTTATGAGCAAGATGAGAACGAAGGCACAATCAAAAATAATCTCTTGGAAGAGTACCAAGGCCAAATCAAAGTGGACAAAAAGAATCCAGGTCGTTTGAACTTGACACTGAAACAGAAGATGTCATACGCTTGTTGTATTCCAGCATATTTCTTTTCCTAATTAATATTTTAACCGTTTCAACTGTATTGAAGCTAATAGATCCATGTTTTTGTTTTCTTGACTTTTTTCTTCCTGTTTTTCGTATTCTTTCTTTTGCTTCGCCCCCATCCGGACGGTTTTTCTCTGTTTTGTACCTCAGCGTGTTCCTATTTTCTTGTTTTGTATATTCCAATTAACAGCTAATTCAATCGAACTTCTTATTTTCCCAGCTTAATTATTCAATCCTTCTCCGATGTCAGTTCAAGCCACCATTTTCTTTTCTAGCCATCAATATATACCGTTTTTTTTCAATTTTTTTCAATTGAAAAACTTTTGTAATCAAAATCTAATAAACACATTTTAAAATGTCAAAAAAGTTTCCATGCCTAAAGTTTTACTTCTCCAAATATCTGCTGGGCGGGCGCCTATAGACATATGATCTCGCCCTTGTTCTCGTGCCATATGTTACTAAAGACACTTGAAAAGCTTCGCATGGAATTGGTTACCTCAAGAAAATATGCTTGTTTTGCATGAAAAAAAACAGCCTACTGTACCCTGGTAATTTTTTATTCGATTTTTTACTTGACAATCGCTCACAGCTACCATCAATTGAACGGGCAAATGAGGGGAAATAGGAAAAGGCTATTCCTGGAATAAAGTCCAGACATGCAAAGTGAACTCGAAGAATTTGAAAGTATCAGCTTTGTATTACTTTTAATCTATAACTGGGAAGTAATGAAACTTCACTTCAAAGAACTAAAAAAGTCATATCCGTATGAAATTCAGCCGAAGTCTCCGATTTCCTCTTTTTTTCTTACGCACATTCCAGGTAACGGAATCTAAATTCAGGCCTTTATTAGAAGGTAAAAATAGTTTGGAAAATGATACAACTCTTTGTTCAATTAAAAAAAAAATACCAGGATTCTTGTTCCGACACTAAATTTTGTGAAATTCTAATATACAGATTTCTTTTATTGTCCAAATCAAACATTTCGGATTCTATTTCCAATCTATTAGTCATTTTTTCCAGTAGTTTCGTAATTTTCTGTTCATCGATTCTAAGATTGAAAATCATTCTGTTTTGTTTTTGTCTGTGTATAAACCATTTATATTCAACCCTCCGGAAAACATTCGTTAAAATTTTGAAATTGGCATGAAATGTCAAAAATAGAAAAACACTGATTTACTTTTTTATGTTCTCTTGTTTTCTTCAGTTCATATATACCATTCTAAGATTTTTCCGCCCTCTCCCTCTTCCGAATGGACTGTTATGAATACTCCCTTTGGCTCGGTCTCTTCCTCTCTCTTGCTTCCTCACTCATGATCGCTTCCGAGACGAAAAATGGAGACGACCGCCTCGGTTATTCTCACACTTCCTCCTGTTCGCTTTTTGCGTACTTTTGTATAATTTGCCGCATTTTCAGAAATGTCCCGCCGTGACAGCGCAAATCGTAATGCCCAATATTTGGAGCAGCTTCAGAAGGAATTCAAAGACTTTCGAAAAGATGAGGTCAAAGACCTTTTTACGGAGAAAAGCAAAAATTATCAGGATACAAAAATGCTTTGATGAAAATGCGGAGCAAAGTAATTCTTTTGTTGATTAATGTTTAATCAGCGTTTTTTTTTCAGAATAATAAGGAGAACAAATCTTCAAAGCCTAACGAAATTTGTTCCGAAATTGTTGGAATTGAAGCCAACTTCCTCAAAACATTTTTAGGAAACGAGACCTTCTTCGAAATCGATGTAAGAAAAAAAATTCGAAGTGTTCATTTTGTATAACTTTACTTTTCAGGCCTACGTCCAGCAGTTGTGCCACAATGAAAGGAAAGCAATCCGTTCCAAGGTGAGTTGTCCTCTAAAGATTTTTTTTTCATTTATGATGTTTTACAGAAGTTCAAAAATATTGAAGAACTGAGCTTTGCATTCAGTGGGACTTCGACATATTCGGTCCGGGATTATTGGATCAAGCACCTGTACCACCTCCACGACAGAAATTTGGTTAAAACAGCGGAGGCACTGGCGATGGACAAAGTTTTGAGAAACACTATCAAACAGCTTTACGTGAGTACTTTGCAGAACAATCTTTGAAAATAACCAGAAACAATTTATCAAATTCAACAAACAAATTCTACGCGAGTTTGTGTCGCTTATAGAGAAACAACAAAAACATTAACCGTGCGAACTAGGCGAGAATAATTTTGTTTGAACTGTATAATAATGTGTCCTTTTTTCTGGAAAACAGTAATAGCCAAGAAATCGCGATTTCATTGCATTCCTCGAATTATGAATTTTTCAGAGTATCGTCTTCGGTGAAAATGAGAAGAACCTCTTGAAGAACAACTCCCAACTTATTGACCATTTCGTCCGACAGAGGAACTTTCCAGTGGAGCGCATCGGAGAATTGAAGCCGTCCCTACTGAAGTTCGAGCTCCATTGGTTCACCGTCGATGGAGCCAAAAAATTTGTAAAAGAAGTTCTTGAAAAGACTTCTGGCCCAGGTAACAAAAATTATTTTTTAAAAACATGATTTGTGTTAACAAAGATTATTTCAGAACTTCATCTGGTTACCGGAATTGGCTTGAATTCGAGAAACAAGGAGTCGTTGATTAAAAAAATGTTATTGGATGTCTACCAAAAGAGGATTCGGGTCTGTGAGAAAAATGAAGGAATTCTTATTTTGAATGTCGATCAGAATGAATGTTCTGTGAAAGAGAACAGTTCCCCATTTCACCGAACTTCAGGACGTTCCACTCATTACCGTCTTTTTGTGTAAGCTCTTTTCTCCTACCTCGTCTCATGACTCCTAAATAGACATTATTTTTCTTGGATTTTTAAAAAGCCTTCCATATATCCTGCTGCATTTTTCTGCTTATAACATTACTTATCATGTGCTCTTCTGCTGCTCATTCATCCTTGAAACTTTGTACAAAAAATAATCTGTCTTTTCTCCTTTTCAATCGTCAATCTCCCAGTTTAAATTATCATGTTTTCATTCCTGCACACCGTCACATTCTGTATTTTTCTTCAAATTCCATTGTAATTGTTTTTCAGTATTTTCTATGGAAATCTACATGTCCCCCTTTCCTTCCCTTTTTTAATGTTCCCAACCCCGTGAACCAGTGTTCTAAAGTTCCAAGATTCACCTACTTCCATGTCAATCCTTTGTTTTCTATCAAGATCTTATTATCCCTTCTTACATGTTTGAACCCCAAGTTTTGCCATTCCCCGTTTGAACTTCCACCCCTGTCTGTAGCTTTCTTTGAGCTTTGTCCACATTGCCTGAGCTTTTTTGCAAAATTCATTCACTATTTCGTTATTGTAAATACTCAAATTTCTTATAATAAATCAAATGATGATGATGAGCGTTTTCTTGGTCTTTTTATTACAAAATAAGTGTGTGCATCAGTTCGTCATTCGATGACTGTCTCTCGATTCGGGGAGTTGATGGGTCATGCCACGGCACCAGTCCCCTGCACTCTGAGTATGCATCTAAAGTGAAAATGGAGAGGGGCGAAAGTTTTATTCGGAAGAATTGAGTCAAAACAAAAAGTAGAAGAGCAGTTTGTGTAAAAAACTTGTTCCCTCTTCTACGGTACCCCTCGAGTTAATGTAAGGTTAGGAGAAAAAAAAAACATGTTTGTATTTCAAACTTCGATTTAAAATTGGTTTTACAAGCATACTTACACCTGATTTCTATTTATTGTCAAGAATTTATAATCAGAATCTAAAAACTGAACCTCACTTCCCCTCGAATATCTGCTGGAATAAGGCGCGGGCCCACAAAACATATGTTTGCACTCTTTTAGCCTGTGGCCACATGCTGTAGGTACTTGAAAAGCCTCCTAAGGAAAAAGCTGTTTCATGTGGCTTGATGATTTAATTTTTTTTAATTTGAAACTTTAAAACTTTTTCTTAAATTTTTTCAGAGTTCGTCAATAAAACAGCAAAACGACGGGAAATTGGAAAAGGCTATTCTTGGAACAAAGTGTAGAGACACGCTATGGGAACTCAGAAAATCTGAAAAAATCAGTTTTAAATTACTTTCAAGATATAACGGGAAAGTAATAAAAACCCATTTGAAGCACTAAAAAAGGTTATGTTCATAGGAAATTCAGCTAAAGCCTTCGATTTTCTTATTATTTCCTACTCACATTCCAAGTGACGGAATCTAAATTCAGACCTTTATGAGAACGTAAAAATAGGTTAAAAAATGAAACAACTCTCTGTTCAAAGATTTTCTGTTTCAAAACTAAATTTTGTGACATTCTAATATACAGATTTCTTTTTTTTTCAAATCAAACATTTCGGATTCATTTCCGAATTTATTAGTCATCTTTTTCAGTCGTTTCGTAATTTCGATTCTATGATTGAAAACCATTCTGTTTTAGTTTTGCCTGGAAATGAAACATTTTTATGAAATATCAAAAATAGAAAAACGCTGATTTACTTTTCGTACTCTCTTGTTATCTCCAGTTCATATATACCATTCTACGATTTTTTTCCGCCCTCCCCCTCTTCCGAATGAACTGTTATGAATACTCCTTGCTCGGTCTCTAAGTGTCTCCCTCTCTCCTGCTTCCTCACTCCCATATGATCGCTTCCGAGAGACAAAAAGGGAGACCACCACCTCGGTTGTTCTCACAGTTTCTTCTGTTCGTTTTTTGCATACTTGATTGTTTCGAGGTGTTCGAAAAATATTTTGTATAACTTACCTCATTTTCAGAAATGCCCCGCCGCGACAATTCAAAAAGCAATGCTCACTATTTGAACCGGCTCCAGGAAGAGTTCGAGGACTTCTCGAAAATCAAAGTAAAAGATATTTTTTTGGAGCAAGGAAAAAATTATCAAGAGGCAAGAAAAGCTTTGTTAAAGATGTGGAGCCAAGTTAGTTTTTTGCTAGCCACGTCATTTATTTTTGAAAATTATTTTCAGGCAAACAAAGAAAACAGCACTCCGAAAAGCACTGGAAGTTCTGCTGAAATAAATGAAATCGATGCGGACATCCTCAAAAATTTTTTGAGGCAGGATGATTTTGCCGATATTGAGGTAATAAAATTTCAAAAATTATGTTTTAAAATACTTTTTTATATTACAGGATTACATTTCCAAATTATCTCAGCATGAAATTCAGAAAGTTCATTTAATAGTAAGTTGTTATCTGAGGAATTTTTATTCTGGCATAATTTTTGTTTCAGGAATTCAAAGATATTAAGGAGGTGAAGAAAGTGTTCAGCGGAAGATCGGAGTACTCCGCCCGTGATGAGTGGATCGAACACCTGCATAAAATCCACGACAGAAACTTTAGGAAGACGGGAACAGCTTTGGCGGAAGACAAAGTGTTGAGAGCTGTTATCAAACAGCTATATGTGAGTTCTTGAATCAATGAAAAAATACCATCAAATTTGCGTTGTTTATAGAAAAACAGCGAAAATATAAACCGTGGGAACTGAACGTCGGTTGACCTGTTTAGCAAAAAAAAACGTTTTTTTCTTGAGAATTGTTCTTACAAAAAACAATACTTGGGAAGGAAAGTCATATTATCAATTGAGCTCTGTTTATTTCAGCACATCCGCTTCACCGAAGATGAGAAGGATCTTCTGAAAAACAACTTCCGCCTGATCGACCACTTGGTTCGAAAACGGAACGTGCCGTTGGACCTTATTAGACACCTCAAGCCGGATCAGTTGGTGTTCGAGCTCCATTGGTTCTCCATTGGAGGAGCTAAGGATTTTGTGAAGGAAGTTCTCAAGCGGACTTCTGGACCAGGTAATACACTTTTGTAGAAAAACTTGACTTGTGTTATCAAAGAGTATTTCAGAACTCCAGTTGGTAACTGGCATTGGGTTGCACTCGGAATCCAGAGAGTCGCGGATCAAAAAAATGTTAGGGGGGGTTTACGGAGATTGGATCCGCGAGTTTCAGGGAAATCCAGGAAAAATGATCTTGACAGTCCCACGTGGGCCTTCCACTCATTACCGTTTCTCTTTCTAAGCTCCCATTCCGCTCCAATTTTTCGTTTGTAACACTACCTAAGTTGTGCTTGTCTGCTCATTCTCCCAAATATTTCTGTACAATTTCTACTCTGTCTCCCTCCTTCTTCTCTCTTGAATTAGTCCATCTTAATTATTCTGTTTTTAGTCCTGAATATCATCACATTCTGTAATTCTTCTACAAATTCCATAATAATTATTTTTCAGTATTGTCTATTGAAATCTACCTGTCTCCCTTTTCTTTCTCTTTTTAAATGTTCCCAACACTTTTAACCGATATTCTAAATTTCTGAGATTTACCTATTTCCATTTCAATCCTTCTGTGTTTTTTATCGAGATCTTATTATCTCTTCTTACATATTTGTAACCCTAATTTTCTCATTCCCCGTTCAAACCTCCACCCCTTTAACATTATTTGAGCTTTGACCATGTTGCCTGAGTCTTTTGCAACATTCATCCACTAATTCTTTGTTGTACATATTCGAATTTCTTATAATAAATCAAATAATGATGATAAGCGTTTTCTTGGTCTTTTGGTTGCAAAAAGTGTGTGGTACATCAACTCGTCATTCGATGACTGTCTCTCGATTGGGGTCGTTAATGGGTTTGTGTCGTGACGAGGCACCAATTCCTTTCACTCTAAGTATGCATGCAGGTAATATGGATAGGGGCGAAAGTTTTATTCTGAAGATTAGAGTCAAAACAAGAAGCAGAAGGGTAGTTAGTTTTTCAAAAAACTTTTTTCTATTACAGTAACCCTCGAGTACTTTATACTTGAAACGATGTTACTGTAAGGCTTCGAGATAAAAAATATTTTTTGTACTTGGAACTTTGATTCAAGTCTTGGCTTTACAAGCGTACTCGAATATCTGCTGGAATAAGGCGCGGGCCCACGAAACATATGTTTACTTTCTTTGGGTCTGTCACCATATGTTTTAGGTACTTCAAAGCCTCTCAAGGATGGCGAGGTACTGAGGTTTGATAGTTTAACTTTTTTTAATTTCAAACTTTGAAACATTTTTTCTAACATTTTTCAGCGCTCCTTAATAATATAATTACAAAACAGCAAAACGACAAAAAATCAGAAAAGGCTATTTCTGGAATTAGAGACACGCAATGTGAACTCAAAAAAACTGAAAGTATCAGCTTCAAATTACTTTCAATTTTCAACTAGAAAGGGTTCTACTGTAGTTGAATGGACCCAAGCCATTTTTTGAAATTGGATGGACCCAACAGAGGGGTCAAAAAGTTGGATGGACCCAAGAGAGGGATCGAAAAATTGGGTGGACCCATGAGGGGGTCTAAAAATTGAATGGACCCAAGAAAGGTATCTGGAAATTGGATGGACCCAAAATGTACATTAGTTAGCAGGACATGTTGCGAATCTGCTCTTTTTCCAAAAATAGTTTTTATTTCTTTTTTCAAGTGTAATATCTTAAACTTCATTGAGCTTTGAAGTAAAAAAAATTACACGAAAACGGGACCTCCAATGGGTCATTGCCGTTCATGGGATATTTTGGGTCTACCCAATTTTTTGGTGCCCGTCTTGGGTCCATTCAATTTTTCAACCTCTCTGTTGGGTCCATCCATTTTTTTGACCCCTCTCTTGGGTCCATCTAACTTCTGGACCCCTCTGTTGGGTCCATCCAATTTCCAAAAATGGCTTGGGTCCATTCAACTACAGTAGAACCCTAGAAAGTAATACAATGTCATTTTAAGAAACTAAAAAAAGTCATAACCATATGGAATCATGCTAGAGGCTTTGGTTTTTTCATTATTTCCTACGAGTAAAAATTGTTTTTGATTGAAAATATCTGTTGCTCAAATAGTTTGGAACATTATAATTTTAGTTTTAACACAACAGTTTATATTAAATCAGACAAATTTCTTTTGTTTTTAGACCACACATTTTGGATTCCATGTCCATTTTATTAGTCATCAATTCCAGTAGTTTCGTAATTTTGTTTATTATCGATCCCGTGGTTGAAAAAACCATTTTTCTTTGTTTTTCTTCCCCAATCAATCTATAAACCATTTTTATTCAAGCCTCCGAGAAACAGTAATAAAAAGTTTGAAAATCGGAATGAAATGCCAAAAATTGAAAAAAAAAAGACTTATTTTGCATATTTTCTTGGCTTCTACAGTTTTTAATTACCATTCTGAGACTTTTTTTTCCACAAACTTCCAAATGCACTGTTATGAACCATCTGCTTTTGACTGTCTTTTTCTTTCCTCGCTTCCGAGAGACGAATAAAAAGGCGACGACCTCTCGATTGTTCTCACACCTTTTTCTCTGTTTACTCTATTGTTTTTTCTTGCTTGATACTGATTTTGAAGAGTATTTGAATTTTCAGAGATGACACGTGGTAATAAAGTTAATATGATGGACGAGCAGAACATAGAGAAGCTCAAACAACTCTATGGAAAGGTTTTCAATCATCCTGATTTGAAAACGGTATATTTGGACAGCGGGAAGAATTTGAAGAAAACGGTGGCTGCGTTGAAGGAAAAATTGAAATTGGAACCCATCAACATCAATCTGGGTTCTTTGAAGAAGGTTGTTTCAGAAGATATGACCGATTTTGGGGTATTAGAAATTTCAGATAACATTGATGAAAAATTTGAAAATTTCAGAAATTCCTTGATGATTTTTGTGAAGGAGAACTGAAGAAGCCGTGGACAAAAGTAAGGAAAAATACGTGATTTGCAATTATGATTGTTTTCAGAAGTCAAAATCAGTAGAAGAGCTCAAAATGCGATTTATTGAAGATAAAGAGTATGGAGTTTCGGAGTTCTGGATTGACCACCTCTACAGTTTGTTCAATCAAAACGTCGTCAAAACTGCAGAGGCCGTGGCTAAGGATAGGATCTTCAGAAGCGTGATAAAAGGGCTCTATGTCAGTTTTTACAATTGTAAAATAATCTGAAAATGTTGAATTGTGAACAAAAAAGCCTGAAAGTCTGGTTTTTGAAAAAAATCTCGAACGAAATCGTGTTTTCAAACAGAAAACAATGAAAAGAGTGCCTTTACACTTTTGACAAACAGTTTTATGTTCATGGGAATGTGAGAATCTTATAGTCACATATTGTGATAAACTAGGGAAAAGGGAATATTTTACTGTCTGAGAAAGAGAAAATTGAGAAATGAACTGAATGAATGAATTCTAATTTTCCAGGCCATCCGCAAAAATCTGAAGCACGCCGAGAAGAAGTTCACCCAATGTTACTACAGGTGCATCAATTTCATGGTTCGCCTTAGAAACATTCCACCGAACATCATCACGTTCTTGAAACCAACGGAGCTGAAGTTTGAGCTCCATTGGTTTACAATTGATGGCGCGGAGAGTTTTGTGAAAGAAGTCCTGGATCAAATGCTTCTCAGACCAAATGGAGGCCAGGAAGGTAGCAAGTTAATAAAAATTTTGCTGAAAATGTTACCAAAAAATCTTTCAGAAATACAGTTCATTACTGGATGCGGCCTTCATTCTTCTGGAGGAAGATCTTCGATTAAGGAACAACTTCTTGAGCTTCACGGCAGAAACATGAGAGTGTGCCAAAGAAACAACGGGATCCTTCTCTATTCAAAGTTGCAGAACATGTTTGTACCCTGTTTTTAATACCCTAGTTTCCTAATGTCGTACCAGTTCCCCAGTCGCAATGGTTCTTATGCTGCCATCTCACTTTAGAACATTTCTTCATTTTTCGTGTTAACTTATCCAACTCTCAAAAATATGCTGTATATCTGCTTATGACCCGTTCACTCTTCTTTTGCTTTCCATCATATTCTTGTTATCTCTCCTTTTACTGTCTATTTTAATGTTCCCGATTCTTTGAACCAATGTTCTAAAGTTCTGAGACTCCATACGATCATTTCATTTTTTCGGTGTTGTATATCCAGGTTTTTTTATGACTTCTTCAATTTTCTTGCTCATCAACTCCCCATTCCAAGCTCAGTTTTTTTCAAGATTCATTCTCTATTGTACATATATTCATCTTTCTCGTAATAAATCAAATAATGATGAAAAGTGTTTTCTTGGTCTTTTTCTGCTACAAAAGTGAGTGGTGCATCGGTTTGTCATTCGATGACTGTATCTCGTTTGAGGAGTTAATGGGTTCGTGTGAGGGGGAGGGGTACCGATTCCCCTTTTAGCATGAGTAGGTTTGATGATTAGTGTTTTCTTGATCATGTGTGCTACAAAAATGAGTTTCTGCTATGAAAGTGTGTGGTGCATCGGCTCGTCATTCGATGAATGTTTCTCGATTGGGGGAGTTAATGGGTTCGGGTCTGGCATCCACTCCCTACACTCTGAGTATGCACGTGTGAGTAGATAATATGGAGAAGGGGTCAATCTTTTTTTCGAGAGATTCGAGTTAAAATAAAATGGGAAGGATAAGTACTAGAAATATAACCTCTTTTACAGTAATCCTTGAGAATTGTACTCACATAAAGATTACTGTACATCATTTCAACTTCTAACTTCTTGGGTTATTTTTCTTACAAATTCATCCAACTTGGACGAAATTCAACTCCATCCATTTGCACTTTTACACAAAAAGTCGAAAAGGTCATTGAGAGTGTATCACCATCCTTCCCACCTAACAAGAAAAGTGTGAACATTCAAATTTCTCATCATACAGTTGATGTCACTTCTTTTTGTTCTCCTTTTTACACTTTCTTCCAACTTTGCCCTTTTTCCCGATTCCTCTCCTTTTTTCCCAATTATTACCTCTTTGTCACAATCACCAGTTTATTATTTTTGTTCTTCTTCCGACATATTTCATATTTTCCAAACAGAATCAAAATTTTCGAAATTTCAGGTAAACTCTGTTCAAAATGTGCCGTCTTCCAGCCTCTCTCCACAATCCGGGAAACTACCAAGATCAGCTTGGTATTGAGGACGTGACCCGCAACCTTTTTGTGAGTTCCACAACAGTCTTAATCAGAAATAATGAAAATGTTTCAGGGTTTTGGGGAAGCATTCGTTGTCTTGATCTTGGAGGTCGTCGAAAACGCTGACGATGGAGGTGTTCAACGGGAGATGATCGAGGATAGAGAAGAAGAAGAAGGGGATGTTGTGGACGAGGACGACACTGATTTGGATGACGCCGAAGGAAGAGATGCCGCTGACATGGAGGTGGACATCCAGAACGGAGAGGACCCATACGATGCAGATGAGGAGGATTCCGATTCAGATGATGAAGAAGACAGAGATGGGCATATGGCACGTCTCGAAAGAGAGTATGGCCAACTTCATATTAATGTCAACTTTGCCGATGAAGAATAAGGTAGGTTTCTCAAAAACTTTTCTGGGTTAGAAAAGAACCGTCGGCAAGCATTCAAACTTTTTAAAACTTTTTAAACAACTTTTCCCTATTTTTATACTGACAAATCCCAGTACTCAAAAAATTTTGTACAGATTCATAATGAGAAACCGCCATTATTGCCTTTATGAATTTTCGCCGACTTTCCCAAATATGAAAAAAATTCAGATCCATTAGGTATTACTTCGAAAAGAGCGCCGCCGTCACCCGCCTTTGTCGAAAAGAGAAGGGGAGCGTTGCGCAATCAAACTCTGATTTTTTCTACTGTGGGGGAGTGGGAATTTGGGGTTGTTTCTGATTTGGTACTATGAAAGGGACTGGCAACGAAATGAGCTAAATTCAAAGAATATGTTTTTTTTTTCAGAAGATTGGGACACCTTCACACTAATTGTGTCGTCAACTTCTTTTCGCCAACCATCTTCGTAATCATAATTCCACTTTTTTTACTTAGCGTTTATTTAACAGTATCTTACTTCTAATAAATCTGTGAAAAAAATTGTGAATTTTTTGTTACAACCGATCTTTCTTGCATTTTCCTAATTTGTTTTGAGTGAGAAACTCAAGAAAAAAGACGAAAAAAAGAGAAATATCCCTTCAAAGAAAGGGATGTTGTTGCTACAGTATGCTCTCACTCTCACTTCATGGGCGACACCAATCTATACACGACTAATGTGGGAGAGAAAACAACAGTATACGAGGGGTTGAAAAAGAAAAAAGACATAGAAAATAATATGATTGAACTTTGCTCATTCAACAGGATATATACAAAAAAGAGGTTGGTTCTAATGTTCGGGTGGAATATTCTAGCCATGTACCATCTGACTCATTTTGACAAATTTTAGTTTGACTGGAATATTCAGAAGTTTAGATAAACAAAAATTGAATGTTCTAGTACAATGCATTCGTCATTCTCAGAAAATCACTCTGAATCAATAATTTAATTTCGAAACAGTCAAATGACAAGTGTTTTTCATCCCATTTCCAAAGCTATAACATACTTTCAAACAGTTTTTCTTATTAATCAAAAATATCCCAATGTAAAATCGGTAGAATCTTCAAACAATGGTAAAATATGCCTAATTATACTCGACATTACAAATACCATTCCATTAGATTTTATTGCCTTTCATGCTCTTTGCAATGTTCGTTTTTCTGCTTGCCTTTTTTGCATTTTCTGTACGTTAACAAATTGTCATGTGCCTTCTTTTTGTTTTTTCACTGCTTTGTCCTTCTTGTCGGCATCTATCACGACTACTTACTGTGCATTCAGTTGCCTTTTTTCTCTGCGCTTACTCATTATGCTGAGAAGAGAAAGATTGTTATGATCTCTCTTTTCTTTGGCACTCTGCCGTAAAGAAGCGGTGCGCTTCTAAGAGTAGCTTTTCTAGTGCGCTCCAGATCTAATCAACAGATAAAATAGACATTGAACTTCTTGTCATTTTCTGTTTCTTTTCCCTTTCCTTTTTTGCCAATTCTTTCTCGATTTGAAATTCATACTTTTTCAGATTCCTCAAAATGAACCGCCGTCCATTTGCCCAACTCAATCCGGACTCCGAACAAGATCTTGCTCGTCAGTTCAGCATCGCTGTTCGTCACCAACAGGTAAGTATTTTTATGGTCTTCTCCATATTTCCGAAATGTGTTTTTTCAGAGACCGCGTCTTGACGACGCTCTCGCATGGTTCCCTCCACCGGCATATTCTGATGCCGAGGACTCAGGACCGGATGAGTCTGACTCGGAGCCAGACTTTGAAAATCGGGACTTCTACCCGGATTATGCAACGTCTGGTGAAGAGTCTGACGAAGAGGAATGGGAGTTGGAGGATCCGGACTTCTACCCGGACTATCCGGAGTCTGGTGATGAATCGGATGAGAAGCAACAGGAAGAAGAAGAAGATGTTTCCAGCGATGAGGATGAGTCTGGCGAGGAGGAGGACGAGGTCGAGCCACAGAACGACGAGGAAGAAGCTGAGAACGCCGCGGAGGAGTAGATCTGTTCAGTCAGTTGTTTTTCTTATCTACAATTCTACTGATTCGGGTTATTGTGTTCTAAATCAGATCCAGGCGCGATAGTTTACATTAGCGAATTTACGATCCTGACTCGTCGGGAGGGCCACTGTCGGCTTGTTCTTCATGTGTCGTCTTGCTCTCTTGCCGCCAGATGGTCGTAAACAGTTCTTTAGGAGAGACTTTTCATTAACTATAAACAAAGCGGTGGCGAGCCAAAAGAATATCTGCCGCCTCCCTTCTTTACTGTAGTTTTTCGGTGTGAGGCCGACTTTTCTCTTTTTTCGATGGTCGGAGACTGTAAGACTACAGTGATTTTCTATTGACTTTTCAGAAAGTTGATCAGGAAGTGTTGCTTATTCATTCTAATTCGACATGTTTTACTTTACCAGTGCTTTACAGTAGAAATGCCAAGGGGGTAGTTATGCGTGAGAATGTTTGCATTCCTTCTGTTTTCAAACAGTTTTTCCTTTGTTTTGAGCTCTAAGTAATACAGCCACTTTTCTTTAAGGGAATTCGAAATTTGAAACTTTTAATAATTCCGATTTCTGATCCATAAAAATAGACTTGATGGGTGACAACTCTCCGAAAAGTCAGTTTGTTTTATCACAGCTACTTATTTCGGTGTTTATGACCTAAAATATAAAATGGCTGTCATAAAATAATCCGTTTTTGGTAAATTTTATGAAGTACTCAACGGGTATAGAAGCCAACAATTTTGTCTTTCCATTTTTCGGGAGGAAATTGGATTAATTTGTTGACCGGGGGTATAAAGGGCTACAGTAACCCTGTCTTTCATTCAATTATAGTCAGCGTTGCATTTTCCTTGGGTTTCTTTTGTTTGGGCCATTGCCAATTTTTTTACAGGTGTTTCATCTGGCACCCAGCTATTCGTTTGTCTTCTATCCCTAAACAAGTGCATAACTTTTTTGTTTCTCTTGCATTTCTTTTGTTCATCTCATGCTTTTTATATTAACCTTCAAAGTTCACTTTGTTCTTTTCATTTTCTGCAGCCATCTTCGTGTAGAGTGACTCTTTTCCTCATGCACCGCTTTTCAACCAAAGTATCGTCGTTTTTTTTCTGATTTTTCCCAAGCACGGTTTTATTTGTTTTATGTTGAACGAAACGGGAGAAAAGGGAATACATTTTTTGATTTCTAGTTCAGAAAATTGATTCTTAACTTTTTTCTAGATCTCGCGTTCCTTCCTTTTTATAAACCTTCTTCAGTTTTGTAAAAACCGTAAAAGTTTTTGGTTGTAGAATGCCTAATAACATCCTCAACGAGTTTTCTGCCCGTCTCAACGGCGTTCGCATTAAGGACCGTGTTCTTCAAATTATGTTTCGTATGATGCGCCGCAATTTGACCCATTCCACACAAACGGCTGCTCAAAATGAGGAAGATAAAGAGAATATTTTTCCGAAATAAACCATATTCCATGTTATCTTGTCTTTTGTTTTGTTCAATTTTGACTGTTTCACACAGTTTTAATATTTTCAAACAGTTCTAGTTATGGTTTTATTCCCAGACTTTTAGAATTAGTTCAGATCAGCAGTGGCTCATTGTTGTTCATTGCAGTTGGAAAATCAGTACAGGTAATTCTATTCATTATGAACAGTTTATTAATTTTTCAAATTTTCAGATGGACCGATTTCGAGACATCCCATCACTAGGAGTGGCTTCTTCTGATTCTGACTTTGACTCTTCTTCGGATTCAGATTCAGAATGGGAAGAAGAGGTCGTTCAGGAAGAGGATATTAATAATGAGCTCCTCCGTCAAATTGCTCATTTGCGAGAAGAGATCCGGCAAGGCGAGGCCGCGAACTTCCACGAATTCCTGAGGGTGAGTATGGAAAAACTAGAGTTTTAGTTTTTCAAAAGGGCTTTTTTATTTTGAAATTCAATTTTTCAGATGCGCCATCTAATGATTAATGAAGACAACGATGATGATGATGACGGTGAGGACGCGGACGGTGAGGATGAGGTTCAAGAAGAAGAAGATGTTAAAGAAAATGATGAAGAAGGAGCAGATCAGCAAAATCAACAAGAAGAACAACAATAATTCTTCGAATTTTAATATCTTGTTTTCGTAAATAAACAATCATTGCAAACTATTTTTTTAAATGTATCCGTTTACAATTGTTTCATACAGTTTGAAATATCTTTATAGTATCGTCAACAAGATGATCATTCAGTTCTCACTTTTTCAGAACTTATAACTCTTTTGGAAAGTCCCCCACACGATCTACAGCTGCACTTCAAAGCAAACACTGACTGAACACATAGCCTCCAGGTGCCAACGAATTTAGTGCCCATCGAAACATCGTAAGATTTTCTTATTGATACTAATAGTTGAATTTATTCAACATGTCAAAAATTTCTTCAAAAACGTGAAGACTTTTAGGTACCTTCTACTAACTTCACTGTCACCGTCCTTCCCATCAATTGCTTCAACTTGTTGTTACTGTTTGATTGGCTCCATCTCACATAACGGTATATATTTTTTACAAAAACATCTGGAAAGTAATATATTTTTAGCTCTCACCAAACAAATGTCCGTGAAAGTAGATCTCGACGAACTCTACCCACCGAAGCCACGTTTCCTCGTCTTCCGCCACAAAGAGTGCTCCGCCTTCTGGTGAGTTTTATTTTACAAAAGTTGTAATACCAAAAGCTTTGATCCAATATTTTTTTCAAAAACCTTGATTTTTTTCAGGCTGGGCATTGGACCGGACTCTCGTGAAGTCAGGCCCTGCGCTGGATGTCAAAAAGTCCGTGTTCAGGCCACCGCAAGTTTTGCCACGATTGATGATGCATACGAATACCGCAACAACTTAATGAGGGTGAGTTTCTATACAAAAAATATTCGTTTTGCAAAAAAAACCCTAATTTTAGGTTGACAGAGAGTCAAAACTCCAGGCTGGCAATGTTCGATTGATCACAGATAAAATTGATCAACAGAAAAGAGCGAATGTAAGTCTAATTTTTTGAAAAAAAACTGAATAAAGTGTGTTTTATAGCTTGACCCCAACCATGTCCGACTGCCAGAGGTAGACAGCCGGGAGTCAGCTGGGAGAAACGGAGAGATGTTCCGCAGATGGGTAAGTAAATAGTTTCACTTTTTGAAAAAAACGAATACGATTTCAGCTGTTCTGGGACCCGGAGTTTCCCGCCACGCAAATGCCTGCCCACCAGAATTACATAAGTAACTCGAGAGTGTGGCACTACCAGCCGAACCCGAATGAGTGGACTATTGGGGACCAGACGAAAAAGGAAGAACAGAGAAACGATACTGAGAAAAAGTGAAGGCAGGTACTTCCTTTCTCATTACTTTTAGTTCTCCATAATTTTTCTTCCAATACTTTCTCGAAAAATCTGACTTTTTGTATCTATTCTACCTATCAATTTCCTACTGTTTTACGTTCCTTTATTATGATCTCATTTGCTGCTCAGCTCTCAGAAGCCTGAAACCTCTAAAATCTCAAAAGTCTTTTTTTTTTCATTTGTTTGCAAGTTGAAAATCTCATTTTGTCCATTGTAAGAAGTTCCTGGATTTGAGGAAATCTGAAACTTTTCTTGAAACCCTTCTTGTAGATTTTCCACACAACCACCCTCTTCCCAATTTGATCCCAATTTTTGTTAGTCTAGACATAATCATTCCAAAAATATTCATCATAATTCATCTCAACATTTCTTCGAACTTCTTTTTTTGCTGTAAGATTCTTGTTCAATTTCCATGTTCTCCACCCCCTCTTTCCTTTCTCCTTCCCCTCGACAACCTTTTTATGTTTCCTCATTATATTCATATGTCATTTCTCTGTACATAATGACCATAAGAAACCTTGATTAAAGTGTCGAATTATGATTTTTCAATCATTTTACATACAAAAACTATGATTATTTGAGAACATTCGTAAGTTTCAAAGTCACGTGTTCAATCGAAATACATCATAGTTTCATGTTTTGTCTCTCACTCCGTTTTGAGAATATTGTCCTCTTGTTTTCTCACGAAATCAGAGATGAAAAGGTTCGCTCTCTCTCTACATCAGTTCCTATTCTTTGTGATTTATATGTTAGGTCAGAGTGAGGTTCTGTTTTATTTCAGAAACATTTTTCCGAATTGTTCTAAAAAATTGATCTAGATTCTGAAGCTCTAAAACTTATGGTATGCTTGTGGTGGAATATTTTCTGAAACGTTTCAGCTGTTTAGATAGAAAATAGTTCAATTTTGATTTGGTCGGCACATCTAGATACTTAGGTACCATAGTTAAAATTAGCAAGAAAAAATAACATCCTTTGACTGAATCTGAAGTTCCTGATCTAAAAAACTCCCCCTAATCTGAATATTTTTGAGTGAACTGTTTGACACGTTTTCATATTTTTGTAAATAACAACTTGAAGTCTGAAACTACCCCTTTCAAAATCCCAGTTTTTTCTTTCGGATTTTCAATTTTCTCCTTGACTTTACCAGCTTTTCAGTTCAGTTTAGAACGTCGAACACCTAGTTTTTTCCTCCGGCCTCGACTAATAAAAAACTCATGTTCCTTTTTTCAGGCCCTCACCTTTCGTTCTCTTCCATTTTCTTCCAACTCTCTCCCCCCAACAACTATAAAAATAATCAGGTCGACTCACGAAAAGCAGAGAGAGACCGCCCATTTCCTCTCTCCATCTTTCTATTATTCCAAGTATTTCCCTCTTCAGTAATCCCCAGAAATGTCGACCCTACCTCCTATAGACATGACCCCTGGGAATTGTACCATAGACTACAGTATCCCTTATCATTGGATCATGGAATACTCCCCTTTTGTTTCCGTATGGTTTTATATCTATATCATTTTTTTCGTCGTCGAACAAAACGGGTCATGGAAACTATCCCATCAACACGGTGCTATTCTAAATCATCATTTCTGGAATTTCGTTCATCAAATCTATGTATGTATCTTCTACCGTCCAGTCGCCCATCTTCCAATGTTTGGATTTCAAATCGGTGGAGTCGTGAGGAGTTGGAATCTGAACGCAATCGAGCTTTGGATCTGTTGGGTTTGGATTGTTTTCGGTGAGTTATTGTTTTTTGACACGTTATTGGTTATATGGGGAAGTGAAGGAGGAAATGAGAAATAAAAACAGACAGGAATGTAATAAAGGGTCAGAAAAGCGAATAGGTGTTCCGTCTTTAGATAAATCAAAGAACAGGGAAAACATAAACTATGACTTATAGGTTGTTGGGTGCCTGGAATGAGTTCTCGGTATTGTAGCTCTTTTGTGAACTATGATTTGTGACATTGTGCCCAGAATATTGAACATTTCCCGTGTCATGGGTTTACTGTAATTAAACATAATTTAGTATTTTAAAGCTTCAAATAGAGCAGTGGGCTTACTGTAGTCTAGAACAGCTGGTTTCCAACTAATGAAACATTTTTTGACATCATCAGCTAAACTTCTAATAATACTACATCTTTTGTTAAAATCATACAATTATTTCTTCCGTTGGGAACAGCTCGACTGTATTTTTCCAAGGGGGGTTCCCAATGGTCTATAGCCTTAACAGCAGTCTGAAACTTTTGGATATCGGTTTTATCAAATTTTTCAAATCTAGTACCCCCACCAGGAATATATACCTCTTATCCCTCATTTTTTTCTGATCCCAATTGAACTTCCCCTTACCCTCCCCTTCAACTATTTTTGATTGACACATTTCCCTAATCACATTTGCTAAATTCTACCCCAAATACGTGCAGAACACCACCCTCCTCAAAAAAGTTGCCAACCCTTCCAATTCAATTATTCAATTTGTGTAACATCATGTAGTTTAGTTGTCATGTAGTTCAGAATAACCACGTGGAGGTGGAAAACTTTAGATCTTGCAAATGGTTCAAAAAGCCATGAAAAAGTAGCTGACTGATTGGATTACCAGGAAATTCTAACATGACTTGAGAGCCATAATAAAAAAGTATGCAAAAATCGAATCACGAGGGCTTTGCGTTATTTGCAAATAAGATTAGAAAACAGAAAAAAGCGTTCTTTTTTTCTGGCATCATAATTGGGTTATGAAGCAGGGGTGATGGAAAATCGGGGAGAAAGCGGAACTCAAAACACGAAACGGGAAGTCTAACAATGAAATATTTTCAGTCCTTCTTCTCTCTATGGTCCACCTCTTCTACGCTCGTTTGTACACCATCTCCCGGATGATGGTCCTCAACAAATATCGATCATTGATCCATCTCAGCACTGTAGTCTTTACAATATCTATCTTCGTCTCGTTAGGATGTGGTTCAAGTATCCTTCTAGTCTTCTTATCTACCCCGTATGTAGTTCAAATCAAGACAAATGCGTTTTTGGTGAGCCCATTTTTCTGGAATAGTGAATTTTCATTCATTGAAGTGTTTCAGAAATACAACAGCAGAATCATTTTCTGTCCCGATTTCGCTATTGTAGACTTGTCTATGTGGCAAACAATTCTTCCGAATGCGCTGGCAGCCACCGGTCTTGGTGTTCTATTTTTCATAATGGTGTTTATGGGTGTCGCCAGTTTGATCGTTTTAAGCACAAAGAGCTCGGCGTCGTCGATAAAAACTTTGAAGACCCAGAAGATGTTGATGCAGAGTTTTGTTATTCAGGTGAGGGTGGACTGGGAGCTAGTTTTGAAAAATGTTGTGCGCTACGTGGAGTGGAAGGAAGTTGATAAAGTTGTTCATTTTTCAAGAACGTTTTGGAAATTTTCAAAACAAAAAAATTATCAAAAACGAAAAAGTGTTACATCAATCAAATGACTCAAGCTGCCTTTTTTTCTGACCTTCTCTGAAAAATTAGTAGCCTATTTATTTTCAACCCTTCCTAATTTAATAATCACTGATCACTTAACTATTTTTGCAACTATATTTCCCTTCTGCACAATTATGCCATTCCACTTTCAAAGATCATTAGGTTCTGATCATGTTCTCACACTGTCTGTTTTCTCACGGTCAAACTAACAAAACAACATATGTTATAGGAGGGTGTCCGCAAGTGACCAGCACCAACAAGAGGCTATACAACTTTAGAATTTTTGTGTATGTTGTCATCGAGAAAGAAACTAGAAAAAGTTTGAGAAGTTCGAGTAGATTTGATTAGGGTTTACCTACCTAATATGATTCTCTGATTTTTTTTTCGGGAGTAAAAAAACAAATTGAATTGAAAAGTTTGCCATGGGTGAAAAGGCCTAAAAATTGATTTCTGTGGTTTGAGAGGGAGATTGACTCCATAGTACTGGTACAACAAATAAAACAAGCTAGAATCACGTAAACAAAATATGTAGGTCAAAACAACTCATTCGATTTGCAGGTGTTCACTCACACGGTGTTCCTATTCCTCCCAGTAGTCATTTGTGCGACCTTGGCATTCTTCCAAAACCTTACCAACATTGCCATCTACACAGCCATATTTTGCTTAGTACACCAAGGAGTCATCACAATCATCGTCTTCGCCATCTGCACTCCCATCAGTCAAAAAGCCGCAAAATCATGTAATAGCCAATGTTAGGAAGAAATTTTCTGGAGAACAGATCCGGTTACTTTCAGTTTCAGTGGTTCGATTTGTCCACTTTCTACTATCATTTATCAAATGGATTCTGTGCTGTGGATTGCTGAAAGATAAGGAGATGCCAACTTTATTACAGGTCAATGTGGCGACAATCACCAAGTGGTCACCTCATCCAACCACGCAAACACACACAACAACACACATGATTACGTAACAACAATAACATTTGTTCTTTTTGTTTTGGGTATAAACTACTGGTCAATGAATAATTTTTGCAAAGCGCCCTTTCTTATGGGGGTCAATTGAATTTTTAAAATAAGAAAAAGAATAAACAAAAAAAGCAAAAAAGCTTGCTCCCGGTGAGGCTCGAACTCACGACCTTCAGATTATGAGACTGACGCGCTGCCTACTGCGCTACGGAAGCGCCGTGAGGGAAGGGAGTGGAGTACATAAAGAAACCCAAGTGTTTGTATTGACCTAGTGAGAGAAGGAAGAAGATGATAGCAGGTACGTGTGGAAGATTTTCAATTTTAGTTGACCTGTAATAAAAAAGTGGTAAACTTTCAGAAAACTAAAAATAATGATTCACACATGTTCCCATTCTTCAAACGTCATATCTAGGTCATCTTCACTATGAGTTATTCTTGACTTACGTTCATAGACCCCTATTTTGGAAAAATGAAAGAGCTTGTGACGCACAATGACCCAGTCAGTCATACATTTTGTTTGTACTATGACGAAATTCTCTTGATGTCCTGACTGATAACTCAGTCTGAACCGGAGAACGACGTGTTATCATTTCGGTTTATATTGGATCAAAATTTTCCACTAACCAGCAAAAAATTAGTTTTTTTTTCTAATATATATTTTTACTGAAATTTTCACTACTCTGTGAGGAAAATGACCGAGAAAGTTGACTATCCATACGATGCGACGCCATACGTGGCACCAGAGATACCTATTCCTATCACCACTCAACCTGTCCTTGATGACAAGTCATGTGCTTCTTCTTGTGCTGGGAATGAGTATGTTCATATCTTTCAATTTCAGAAAAACTTTTTTGATTTTTTTTAGATGTCCCGATGAAGACAAACCAAGCAAGACGGACCAATGTGTTACATTTTGTGGTATTTTCTGCTGTCAAATGTGCATAGAGCTGACCGCTAGGTGTTGTGTGGAGGTTCTTGTAGGTGCATTGTGCAGTTGTGGTTGATGATTTTTTTTTTCGAAACTTCAATAATTTATTTTGAATTTTGTATATAAACTTTTTTACATAATTTTTTTCTTGAAATCTTATGGACAGTTTCTAATGAATTATGAACTTGTAGATTCACCCCAACAGCGACCTAAATTTTTTTTCAACAAAAATCTAACAGTGATTAACATTGCTCATTTTATCCTTCCATTTTCCTCAGATCGTTGTAAAACCTGTTTCTTCCTCTTTAACGGCCTATAAAACAACACTTTTTCGAATCTATTCTACGAAATGTCCCAACCTTACAACAATTATGAAAACTATTCTCCTGAACTGGGTAACGGTGTGACTATTAATCAACCCCCTCACCCTGGAGTATATTCACCAAGCGCACCAGATATGGACCCTTATTCCTACATCAACCCCAACTTTAACCCCTATCAACCTGAAGTCGTAGTTCCACCACCATATCCAAGCATTCAGTAAGTTTTGAATGAAGAAAAAACTTCTAAAAAATGCTATTACAGTATTCCTCAGCCAGGACATAATCCCAACTACCAGCCATATCCAATTGTAGACGGCAACGGTGAAAACAATAGAAGAAGAATGAGGACGGGTGACAAGTGCGCCTGGTGCTTCGTTCTTTTCTTCTTAACTATCGTGTTCTTGTTCTTCGCCAGAATTTTCGTGTTGTTCATTATTCATGGAAGAATCCGTTGATATATAGAACCAAAAATATAGTTTTCTTTGGTTCGTCCAAGTTTCTGAATGAATGAGTCTGCCGTTTTTTTATACCGAATTTTGATAGATTTAGAAAAATGTCAACCTTTGCATCGTTCGAGTGATTACTCATCTTCCTAAGTGAGTATTGTTTTTCTCATATCTTTTAGATACAACGGTCAGTATGATTTTCTCTATAAAGTCTCTCATTATTCCTTTGTGATTCAATTTTGCGACTTTGCAAAATTCAGGAACTTTTAATTCCCAAAAAAATGTATCAAACTTACTATCTCGGAGTTCCATCACAGTTTTTGACTGGCTATCAACAACCAAGGTAAGCCTATTTTCCTTTTGACCCTACATAAAACTTCACCTTGCAGTGCCCCAGATATCGACGAAGACTTTTATATCAGCCCTAACTACGTTCGAAACTTGCCAATATTACCACCTCCTTATCCTGGACTTCCGTAATTGATCAGTTTTATTGCATTATTGTAAAAAAAATACCTTCAGTGTGCCACCAGAACAGCAACCCCATGTCTACGATAACCCCAACTTCATTCACCAACAATTCCCGATCGCTAGTATTGGTTTATAGTGAGTTCAAGAACATAATGACCGAAAAAAGCTAACCGATATGTTTCAGCACAGAAATACGTGATGGAAATATTCATAGACGGAAGCCATTCAGAGTCATGTCATTTGCAATTGTCTCGACTTTCTTATTTTTCGTAATTATTATAAATGTGTTGCTTTATCAAGCGAAACTGAAATAAAAAACATCAAAAACTTTCTTTCAAAAAATTATATTTCGAACCGCGATTTGTTTTTCTTTTCCTCATTTTGCAATTCTCTACTGTTCCCTTCTGTGTCATTTTCATGTACTGTGTATACAGCAATTGAAAAATCTAGAAAAGGTTAAGAAAAAATGGAAAATGTTCGAACAACTAATTCAAAAAACAGTTTCTTTAGCCGATTTGGGTACACTGTGTTTCATCAACTACGTCTCCGTTTGCACTCTCAATTCCTTCGGTCAATGTTTTTATTCTAACTGTTCTTCTTGTGACCTTCACTATCTTTTCTCAATCACCAAACGAAAGTTTTTGATCTACTATGGCCAAATTGAATGAACCTTCCACAGCGGAGCATACCACAAGCATACACGATGACACCATTACTAGTCAACCGTTGCCTACAGAGTGAGTTTTAGCTATTAAAAATTTAGAGAAAATCGAAATTTTTTCAGGCCAAAACTCTCTAAAACTGAAAATGAGAAGTCATCGAACAGTTGGTTTTCCTGGTGCACGAAACCAATAGAGCAGGTTCCCGACGAATCGGCTCAAGCAGAGTAGATCTGGCATAAATGATCTAAGAGCTTGATTTTCAAAATTACAGAGCGCAGACACCCAAGACCCGTAAACCAACAATACATGATGACTGTTACGCTTGCTGTGAATGCCTGCGGTGTATTTTCTGTTGTTTGAGTTTTTGTCCGAATTATTAATTTTTTTTTCCAAATATACATGAAACTGTGTAGTATGATCACATCAAAAATATTTTTCAGATAAACACATGTAAATGAACCGGTTTTTTGCATACTTGCTAAATCACGGGCCGGCCCAGCGGGCCGGCCCGGCCCGGCCCGGCCCGCACTTGGCCCGGCCCGCTCGGGCCGGGCCGGGTGCGGGGCGGGCCGGGGCGGGCCGGGCCGCTGGGCGGGTCCGTGGTGTATATAGGATGGGCGGGTCGGTTCGTTTACATGTGTTGAGCTGAAAAATATTGTTGATGTGATGAGATGAATTGAATCACAGTGGGGAGGAGATGAGATCTGACGGGCTGGTGGCCGGGGTTTAGTTGTGCAATTCATTAATTAATAATTAATCATCGAATAATTAAATTCTCATGACCAGAATTTAACAAACATTTATCACATGGATTTAACTCGTTTGACCTCACTCTCTTGGAATTTATGAAGATCAATTCATGAATCCTCTTCACTGATTTTTTTTATTATTATTTAAACTTACTCCCATCAATACAAGTATCAGAAGATTCATTATCTAAATTCTTTAGCTCCAACAAATCACATCAAGCACTCACACACCCCCAAAGAATTATATCGAATGATAAAAAAATAACTGAATATATAAAATCCAATTGATTATTAAACCATTTTTAAAAAAATTATACTCTATAATACCTACTTCAGGTTCATGAAATTCAGGTACCAGAAATTATCACTCTTCCCCCGATTTTCCTCTATTATAACCAAATATTCCTCCCTCCCCAATATTTCCCCAGCTCGACCCCCGACCACTATTATTTCGGGTATTTTTTCACCAA
>GL379912.1:127182-143723 GCA_000143925.2 Caenorhabditis brenneri | reverse complement strand
GGGCCCGCCAGGCCCGGTCCGTCACCAATCCATGATTGATGGTATTTTTTTTGAAAAAAGAAAAACAACTATCTTCTTTTTTTTGGGTTGGGGTCCGGTTGACTGAATAATTTTTCCATCCAAACACGGATCAGTGTAGTGGGTCGGCTCCAAACGAAAATTTCTTTTCCCCTCCCGCTCGGAACGGGCCGGTTGGGTCCGGGCCGACAAAAATAAAATTTCGGCCCGCCGGCCGGCCCCGCCCCGCCCCGCCCACACCAAGACCTGCCCGTTTGGGCCGGGCCGGGCCCGGCCCGGCCAAAAAAAAAAAAATTTCCGCCCCGGCCCGGCCCGCCCGCCTTGGCACACACAAAAAAATTTTGGGTTTTTTTTTTTTTTTTTAAAAAAATTTTTATACAAATCTTTTTTTTTTTGACATTCTTTCACGGTCCCATCCAGGCCTGGATTGAACTATAAAGAAAGGAGCCATTCAAAAAAAAAAAACTCCAAAAAAAAGCTTCACCCGGCCCGCCCCGGCCCGGCCCGGCCTTTAGCAAGTATGGTTTTTTGTTGTCATGTATGAGTTAGTCATCTTCCTATTTTTGCGAGAACAATATATTCCTCATATTTTTGTTTTATATTGGTGAACTCTCCCTTTTTGCTTTCCACAGTTATCTTTAACTTTTTTTTTGAAAATCAATTGATTTTTTGATTGTTTATACTTAATGATAGATTGATATTATCTGTCCAATTTTCAATCGAAAAATTGAATGTTAGCCCCCTAACAACATCTCCAGACAGCAACAGTTCTCGTACTTGTTCTCTCTCATTAACCAGTTTTCCTCATGACTAAATGGTTTCTTTCCGTTGATCTTTTTTCTTTTTTTACTTGTATTTTTGTCTAAATATTTGAACACAGAAACACAATAAGAATGTCCGAGAAAAATCCCCATGGATATCCAGACACCATGCTGAAGGGACTGGCAGATAATGCACCTTATAGACCACCAGGGACTAACCCGGAAGTTGTACCAAGGTAGGATTTGGCAGAGATTTACACCTATCAATTCGGCGTTTCAGTGCACCTGAGCCTGATACCAACTCCTACAGTAATCCAGCGTTTTCCACAACACCTTATCGACCACCAAGCACAAATCCCGATGTTTTCCCAGGGTAGGTTGATCAGTTGGCCAAAAACAAATTTTTTTTGATTTTCAGTGCCGCGGAGCCTAGTAGAAACGCCTACAGTAATCCTGCCTTTAACGGCACTCAATATGATCCTCCACCACCGTATCCTGGAACATCGTCGCTGCCAATTTCCATGCCAATTCCAGCACCACCGGCACCTCCCATCTCTACACAACCCACCACTTATCAAGCCTATCCGACTACTCCTATCGGTCAAGAGTAGGTTTCCAGAAATCTTCTACACCAAAGTTTGTTCATTTCAGTACCTGGACAGACGCAGACAATGACCGAATGTTGAAACAGTGTTGCGTGTGGTGTTGCATATCTACACTGTGTTCATTGGTTTTCCAATCACCTCGTCTGTTCTGATGTGTCTTCATTTGATACTGATAATTTAATCTTTACTTTGTTTTTAATCAGTTCAGTAGATTTTTATCACTTTATGAACCGGTTTTGAGATAAGAAGTACATAGACTCTTTTGTAATAAATCACTGAAAGAAGAAATCTTCGAGATGAACACTTTTCAGCACTGGGATTTATACAAACCTAGATGAAACTTCTTTTTTTTTATCATAGTTTTCTCTCAATATCCACTTTTTTGTTGGTCAATCATTAGGTCAGTTGATTTTTTTTCCAGTTCTGCTCAAACTTCTGACAAGAAGAACGAACCAATGTCGGATTCGAATCCAGTAACTCTCATAACCATCCAACCACCATTCCATCCTTCCTTGCCTTCTAACAATGAGTGAGTTTCCCTTCTGACCCGCCGCGGGAAAGAAATTCATATTTCCAGAAACCAAGATGCCGAGAATAAGAAAAAAAATGAAGAAGAAAGAGGAAATGCATGTTGTGTTTGCTTGACTTGGTGTGATATATGTACCGATTGGACATGTTTCTTTTGGGATTGTTTTGATAATAGATAACTGTGTTTTTTCAGAAAGAATTGTGTGTTGAATTGAAATTGCAATGAAATGTTTATGATCAACATCTTGAGGTGTTTGTTCCAAAAATATTTTGTGTCTTGATACTATCTTTCTATACCGGTGACTTGTTATCGGAAAAGGTTGTATCTTCTTTTGATTTTGTGTTTCTTTTCCGTTTTCTTCATAACCAATCTTTTTGTTTCTGAACTAATCAGCGTGCCTGATGTCTGAAAATCCTTCCTATGGTTACCCAGCAAACTTGCTGAAAGGACTCGATCAATCTTATCAACCAAGGTATGTTGTTTGAGAGTAACTACCCGGAGAACCACAAACTACAGTACTCCTTCGACTGACAGCGGCTTCAAGAGCACTTCAAGTCGAGTAACTACTCAACCAACTGCATCAAGTACATATCCGGAACGGGAGTAAGAATTAGTTGGTAATGGAAAGTAAGGGGAAATCTATTTTCAGCACTTGGACTGACGCGGATAACGATCGCTGGATTAAGATTTGTTGCCCGTGGTGTTGGTTTTTCTCATAAGTGCCGGGGAACAGTCAGAAGAATAATTTCGCTCAAAGTTCCTAAATAATTTCGAAGTGATTTTTTTTGTTTCCATTATATTTCTGTTCAGTTTCTGGGTACGTAAATGATAGATTTTGTGAATGTTTTTGTTTCATTTGACAAATTGCTTTTATATAATTTCTCTTCTTTCTGAAAACAAATAAAAAGTTGAGTTTTGATCAGTTTTATTGTCTATACTACAGGCAATGCTATTCAAATACCGGATTATCGGATTTTTGTTGTTGTTATGTTTTCCCATCATTATGAACACATTTTGGGTTGTTTCTCTTTTTGACCTTCACTTTGTCTAAGTACACTATCTTTAGTCGTCAAGAAACCGGTTTTCACCTTCATCTCTATCTTCTTCACTTTCTAGTTCACGTGTTCGGTATCTGTTTTCTTCTTTTCTTCTTTTCTTTTCCGTTTTTCTCTGATCACATTAATTTTTTTTTCATAACCACATTTGAACTTCAGCATGTCCGAACCCACAAAGACTTCTCCTGGCTATCCTGCCGTTCTTCTCAACAGTGACTCACCAATTGTCAGTCAACCAGCCCCAGATCCACCGGCGGGGTAGGTTCTCAACTTTCAAATTTGGATTCAACACAAAAATTATTTAGGTACTACCGATTCAACGATAAAAATACTCGAGAACGAGTGGACGGAATGACCAAAGACTGTTGTTTCATCATGGAATGTTGTCGGATTTTCACATGCTGCTTTCGTTCATATTAATTTTTTACGGTTCCAAAAACTGAATAAAAACTTTTACAGTTTACTTAATTTTTAATTAGGTTGTGTTATCTTAACCGAGAAACTATTTTGTTAGACAATTTGATATGATAAAAAAGATAAAAGTGTCTCAAAACTGAAGTTCGACCTATACCCTATTACACATCGTGACTTGATAACATCTCTTTCGGTTCGAACAAACTATGTTTCACTGTTCGTCTTTTTGAAAGTCGCCGTTTATTTGATATGTCCGACAAATTTGCTTACACGAATCCAGAGTTCAACTGTTCTCCTATAACCACTCAGCCCGAGTTCATCCCGTCACCTCCCGGTCCAGCGCCCCTACCTATGCCTGCGTATGTTTTCACTTTCAACAAAGCATTTCTAAAAAAGTATTTCCAGAAATTTCGACGAAGACACTGCCAATACTTGTCTAGATGGTTTGGGTTGTGTTGGAAAATGTATTGCCAATTGTTTTTGTGATTGCTTCATGGAGATCGTAGTCAAGAGCTGTGTGGAATGTTGTGTTAATGCAGTTTGTAGTTGTTGACTGGAATAAACTCGCTTTTTTTTAAATTTTTTTTTTAAATTTTTTAAAAATTTAGGTGCTTGTCTTTCTCTTTCCTTCCTGTTTTGTGGGAATTTTCCTATTAGATTTTTTATTTATTTCAGAAGCTTTCGTTTTTTCAAAATCGCTCCTAAATTCCAGTATGTCTGATCCCAAAAATGTCTGGATAGTCTGCTGTTCTTTTTGAAAGTGGCACACCAATTGTCAGTCAAAGAACACCAGAGAGGTGAGTTTCCAATTTTCAAATGTGATTCGACGCATAAAATTAATTCAGGTTCTACCGATTCAACGGCAAGAATACAAGAGAACGAGGGGATTGAATGACGTAATACTGCTTCTTTTTCAATGGATGTCGAATTTTTACACGTTGCCTTAGATCATATAAAATAGATTTTTTTTTCCAAATCTAAAAGCATCTTACTTTTTTTTAAATAACAGGTTTTTGAATAATTTTTTTTTCTATTTTTGTGAATTGTTTTCTGAAAAATTAGTTCGTATCTAAACCAAAACTAAAAATCTTAGGGACTATTCGATATGATAACAGAAGATCTGATTTTTCTAGAAATCAAACTTTTTATGACACTTCGTAACTTGATAACATTTTTTTAATTAGAACGAATATTGTTTATCTATTCTTCGTTTGACCGTCAATTTTCATTCAAGGTGTCCGACAAGTTGGATTACACGAATCCTGAGTTCAACCGTTCTTCTATAACCAGACAGCCCGATGAAATTCAGTCATCTCTCGGACAAGCATCTCCATGTATGACAATGTATGTTTTAACTCATAGTAAACCTAGCTCAAGTATAGTTAAAACTCAAAAAACCACGATTTCAGGAGTTTCAACAATTGTAATGCTAACACATATCTTCTGAATTCCTCCACTGATGATTTCGGTTGTTTTGGAGAACTTATCTTCAGAATCTTGGGTAATTTTGCGGAAATCGTGGTAATTTTGCGGAAAATAGGCTTGTATTCATAGTTGTTCTAATGCAGATTGCAATTGTTGACCAGACTAGATCTTTTTTTTTTCAATTTCTAAAAATAGTATTGAATGTGCCGCACGGACGTTCTTGTCTGTTATATACTCCCCCACTTAAGCACACAAAAACACAGTTGTTTGTTTTTTGGGCAGTTATTTGCTCTCCGTTGATAAAACTCAAGAACTGACCCCCCACTTTTTTGTTATATCAAATTCGTTTTTTCTTCATTGCTCCTCATTTTTTATTGTTATCTTCTATGTCAAAGGAAGTCTGTTATGACAACCCTGAATTCAAAGATTCTCCTATTACAACCCAACCAACTTGCGAAAATTCTGTAACAGATGGGTAGGTGTACCATAGTCATCTTTTGTATAAATCATGTTTTTGAAGGATGCAAGACGAGGAAGGTTTAAGTAAAATTTCCACATTCTGCAGTCCAACTTTGGATTGTTGCTGTTCATGTTGGTGTGAACTTTGTTGTGAATCAATTCTTCCCGGTTTCTTTGAAGGTCTCTTTGAAGGTTTTTGTAGTTGTGATTAATTAATTTACTTTGTAAATAAATTATTTTTATTTCTTTCAAGATCAATTCCTATTTAAAAAGCACTACCACCTAACTCAACCAACTTGGTGATGCAAAAACCGTCACCACTGCTCCATCAGACTTCCAAGACGGAGATAATGCATAAGGAGATAGAATAACAGCTGACACAAACTGAGGTGAAAGAATGATAGGTGATAATACAAACGGTGATAGAATCAATGGGTTCAATGCAAGAGGGTTCAGGACAAGTGGTCCCATACAGAACGGACTAAGAATCAAAGGAGTCATGACTTGTGGGGACAAAATAAACGGGGAAAACACTAGAGGTGACAATACAAATGGGTTAAGAATTCCAGGACACAAAACGAAAGGATTGAATGCCAATGGGGATAGGATAATGGGTACCATAACAAATGGGTTCAGGACTACAGGAGAAAAAATTCTAGGCGACAGAATAACGGGAACCATTAGCCAAGGTGATAGAATCATGACTCCATAAATCGCTGGAGATCCGATAAGAGAGACGATTAGAATCGGTGAGAGGATCGTAGGTTGGGAGACAGACTGAAAAATTTCATTTGGTGGTGAAAATCAAAAAAGTTTCTCCCCGGCCGGGAATTGAACCCGGGTCTCGCATGTGACAGACGCGGATACTCACCACTATACTACCGAGGACACGAAAATAAAGGGAACAAAGTGCCTAGAAGAAATGAACGGGGAGAGAAACGAGAGAAAACAACGCGTGTTTGTGCGGCGGTGTTAGAAAAGAGAGCGAGACAGCGGTGTGTTGACTACACTCTATTGCCGGGCGGCGGGGGCAGAGATGTGTGAGATACATATTCCTCTTGATCCTCTATTTTCGGGGAATTGCAGAAGATTTGGTTTTCTTCTTCAGCCTGAAATTGTTTTTAGAAAAAAGTAACTTACCACTGGATCAAAGACAAAGTTGGTGAATGTGACCGGTGACAACACAATATCATTCCTTCTCGCCTCAAATTTCACTTTTTCCCTTGCCAAATCGTTAATTGTTCCCATAATATTCCTATCAATTTCCGATCTGCTCAATTGTTTTGCTCTTTCGAGAAATTCCAAATTCCTCATGGCCGATTTGTTCCCATAAATCAGTTCCATTTGATCATGTCTCATTATTGTATACCCCGTTCTGTTCATTTCTTTCAGTTGTTCTTCCGAATAAGTTTTGTCTAGGGCTTCAAAAATCTCAATCTTTTTAGCTTCATGTGGATACTTTTCCGTCACATTTTCCTTGGTGAAGTAGAGAGGTTGACCTTCAGGACCTCGGTCTTGTTGGAATGATTGCTCAATTTTCGATTCTACTCTTTCCATCGCTTCATCTACTCCAGTTGCTTCAATGATGAAATCTAGAAGGTCAGAAGTGTCTTTGTTAGCTGTCAAGGACCCAAGAAGGTTTTGCAAGGACACTTCTTTTTCAATAGATGATCCATCTTGATGAAGAGAGAATAGGGAAGGGGAGAGGATATCGATCTGAACCATATTAAAATGTAGAATCGAGAGAGATTTCGACTAAATTCAACAAAAGGTTACCTCATCCTTCTTTGCATCATCACTTGTTGGAACCACGCTCATCATTTTCGGACTGAATATTCTCACCACCTTTCTATCAAAATCCGTTGTATTCTGTCCTGTCATCGTCAATCCCAACTTCGCAGCCTGCCTAATCAGCCTCATCGGAATCAACATCATTCTATCATGTTCTGTCAGATTTACAGCTTTTTTCCGAACCATGGATTTCAAGTCATCATCCCCAATGTATTTCTCCAAGTCCATAAGTTCCTGTGCATCATGATCCAGAATTCTGGATTGTTTCATGTCTTCAGAAGCCTCTTGGAACACATTCATTCTTTTTTGAAATAGTTTCTCCAGTCCTTTCCTCTCTTTGATCTTTTGCGCTTTTTCAGATATCCGAGTGATTGTGTCTTCCCATCTGTAATATGAAAATGGCTTCAAGATCTTCTATCGGAAGTTTAACCTTGAAGTAGTCCTTTTGTTTTTGATGAGCCGCAATGTATGTGACAAATGTTTGGCGAGAACTCCTAGTGGGGACCTGAAGTAAGGTTATGATGATTAGAATGAATTATCGGTGAACTCACATATCACTTGCAGCTTTTAGGCTATAATTTTCTCTATTCCGAACCGGAACTTCTCTTTTCATCCTTCTCCTTCTTTTCTTTTTCTTCATCTTAGCCCGCTTGAACTGAATTTTCTCGTTTCGAATTTTCCTTCTCTTATCTGAAAATTTGACATCTTCTGAACTATATATTGAAAAAAAATCTACTTTTATTGAAGTATTTCCTTCTTTTTCTTAATAAATTTGTGTGGGCATCCTTCTCAAGCTGCAGTAAACATTTGGCATGTTCAGAAATGGTTTCGGCATCTGATGCACATTTTTGATGGGCCGCTTGGTGATATTTTTCAACAAGGGTTAATCTGAAAATTCTTTTTTTTTGCGAGATCGAACTATCAGAAGAATTGAAATAATTAGAATTAAAATTCATATTGTTTTTGATTTCTGGGCCACAAATTACCTTCTTGTTGCAATTGCTGCTATTACCCCTGAGAATCCTTGGATACTCCAGTGCTCCAAGAGCTCCTCACCGGATTCTGTGCTCATCTTCACGTGGAATGCTTTGTCCTTATAATGTGGAGACTTTGACACTTGCTCTTTTGACAAACCATATTTTGTAACATCAATATTTGATTTCTGGACGCATTCGAGTATAGGAAGGAAGAGAAATAATAGTAGTAGCATTATCGTAGTGGCGATAAACTTGTCATAACAATAACAATAACAATAAAATCCAAAAGGATCACAAAGTTCGGTTTATGGCTAGTTTCTATCAAATGATAACCTCATTTTTGGGTGGCGGCTATCATACCACATGTGGAGAACAAAGATAAAAGAAAGTGTCTGGTTTCGATAACTTTTTTTTGTTTTCACTTTTTCACGTTCGTCTGGTCAGGGGGAAAACTGAATAGAACAAAAGATTGAGGTGATGGAGGGAATCGAAAAACTTTATCCAGTTGGGAAATTTATGATAAAAATGTTTACTGACTGTGAGATGAACAAAACTTCGAACGGGAAGTGTAAAAAAGAATTTTCGAAAAATTTCCAATCAAATAATTTGACCGACCTCGGCATGCTGGCATATGTAACTTTGAAAACTGTATGCCCCACTTCTTACAAAAAGTAATTTGATCAAAAGTTTTCACTACTAGAAAGTCAAAGCACTGGCGTTGTCAATCTCAGCAAGCGAACGACAATAAGTGAGTTTCAGCATTTCTCAGACCCACACAAGTACTTCAAAATCTTTTTAGAAATGTCTACAGAAGACAAGAAATCATCTCATCTAATAATGGGATGTGTCACTATCCTTATCATTCTAATGATGGCACTTCTCACAACTGTGATTCTTATGAAATCCGGTGGCAACTTTTCAAACTCCGGTCATGAAAAAATGAGTAGAATTCCGGGTCGAAAGACTTCCACGCCTCCAGACTCCTTAGTCCCCGGTTGGGAACCCGAACCTGAACCGGAACACAGTTGGACACTAGCACAAAATGAAGTTACCTCCGAAAAACCCAGCCCTATTTGTAAATCTCCAGAATGCATTCACCTGGCTCATAAACTGGTTTGAAAATCCCGCAAATTCGTACTCTTCTTTAACATTACTTCAGCACAACTACCGAGACCCAACCGTTGATCCATGTCAAGACTTTTACAAAGCAGCATGTGGGAAATACAACGAACATACGACCGTGATGGGAGTGGAGATGGATAAGAGGAAATCTATTTTGCAGAAGTTGATCAGAGGTTTCTTACAGTTGAAATATTAATTTCATTTCTTTTTGTTGCAGATTTTGTTGCCAGAAATGAAACTAGCGATTCGAAATCTGAAAATTCTATTAAAACATTTTTTGCAATTTGTAAGCAGCACAGAAACCCAAAGGTATATGAAACAACTAGTTTTGTGTTTTCTTTTCTTAAAGGAGGCCTGTCAAGATAAAATTCGCATATGAGATTTTTATACCATCGGATAGGGCTTGGCAAAATACATCGAAAATCCTCTTGGAGACATGGTCGGAAATGTCATTCTGACCTGATGAAACACGTAAAAGAAAATCTCGTCGCTTTTTTACAGTGCAGAATTCCATTATTTTTCACGCTATTCATTTTCGTCGCCTTCACTTTTTTTCGTCGCTTTTTTCGTCGCCTTTGGGAAACAAGCTCCTAACTTGAGAACCGTCCATTAGAAATAAAAATGATCAACTACAAATTTGTTTAGCATGAAATTTGTGAAAACTCTTCAGTACATTATTTTTATCCGAAACTGCTGGCTATCGAGTTATGGGCTTCTAAAGTACGTAGGTATTGAATTCTTACAAAAAGTTGTACTGCGTTTTTTTCCAGTAACAATACATGTGATCAGTTTGAAAAAAACAGTTTGCTGCTTCTTCTGTTTCGCTAAAGCCTAAGAAAAGTATATAGAGTGTATGCGTACTTTAGGAGTCCATAACTCGATAGCCAGCAGTTTCGGATAAAAATAATGTACTGAAGGTTTGTCATAAATTTCATGCTGAACAACTTTGTAGTTGATCATTTTTATTTCTAATGGACGGTTCTCAAGTTAGGAGCTTGTTTCCGAAAGGCGGCAAAAAAAGCGACGAAAAAAAGTGAAGGCGACGAAAATAAATAGCGTGAAAAATAATGGAATTTTGCACTGTAAAAAAGCGACGAGATTTCCTTACACGTCCAAAAACAGGTCAAAAATGGCATTTCCGACCATGTCTCCAAGAGGATTTTCGATGTATTTCGCCAAGCCCTATCCGATGGTATAAAAATCTCATATGCGAATTTTATCTTGACAGACCTACTTTAAAAATTCATCGAAAAAGTGTTAAACGTAAAATTTTTGATGAATCATTACAGAATGAAATAGCCCGTGATCAAAACGATCTGAAGGATTTGTTCCAAGCAATCCAGACCATTGGTGCTTGGCCAACTGTAACCGAAAACTGGAGTGAATCAGAATTTGACTTGTCTGATATGATGGCTAATGTAGCGAGCCTTGGGTCTGACAGGTTGGGGTTGTTCAAAGTCGAAGTTCGTTTCTCATTGCCTGTCTTTTTTATATGGCCTGTTGGAACAGAATTTCCAGCTGGTTATTTGGAGCAGGTAATTGTTTAAATGGAGTGGGAACTCTCATACGTAGGGGAATTTTAGGGGAAAAAGGGCGCAGTCTCATATAGGCAAGGAGGGTCGGCGCGCTTTCTCGGCCGCATAGCGCAGTCGGTAGCGATTTCGGTGATCTGTTGAACCGACCCTGGGTTCGAACCCACCAGAGGTATTTATTTTTGTAATTTCAGAAAAAAATGTTTTTTTGAGTCCACACCTCCTTCAAAAATACTTTTAATCAGTTTCGAAGGTTTCAGTCCGTAAAAAACATCTTCGCAGCTAATAATATAAAAGTGGATGAACGGGTTTTGGAAGAGGACTTCAAGAGTTTTGAAGCTTTAGAAGCAGAGTTGTCACAGGTATGAGTTCCAATCATTTTATCACGTTTTGACAAGTTTTTAGCTTAAATACTCACCCAACGCAAGCTGGGGGCAGTTGATAGAAGTACAAACTCATATTCCAAGTGTGGACTTTGAGAAAATTTTCAAAAGTTTTATGAGACTGGAAGGACGAGACGATATGTGGAATAAAATCAAAGACAAAATCACCACAATCAACGACCCGACTGCTTTTGAGAGTGTAAGAAATACTTGAAAACATCCGTATATTTTCATTGGAAATCCAAACAGAAAACGTAGAAGTGTGTGTGGTTTTTCAGCTCGAAACCATCTTGAAAAATTCTTCAAAAAGGACGTTAGCCAACTTCATTATTTTTCGATACATCAACCTGATGACACTCTACTTTTCACAACAAAGAAAAATGCCTTGTGAGAAAGAAGTTGTCAAAATGTTTCCACTGGCTTCTCTGCGTGTTTTTGTTAGAAACCATTTCGATAAACAAAATCTCAAAATGGCTGCCGAAATGGTTGAACATCTTAGGAAAAGTTACATTGAGATGTTCGAACAATCCACGTGGCTTCATGAAGAAACAAGGGAAAAGGCGATTCTGAAAGCAAAAATGATGGATTATATGATTGGTTATCCTGAAGAGTTTGAGAAACCGGGAGCACTAGACAAGACTTTCAAATCCGTAATAATTCCAAAAATGGTTCGGAATAAATCTAAAATTTCAGCTCAACCTACTGGAAACCGACAGCTACTTCAGTTCTCTAACGAAAATTTGCCAGTTCCAGATGGAACAAAGCGTTGATTACGTAGCCGGGTTGGTTGGACTTATTGCTACAGAAGATTTAATATTTGGCGCCAGTTATCAGCCTTTGAGAAATTCGCTAGGTATTTGGTAGACTATGTTATTGTTTGTCAACTCAATTTTTCAGATGTGACGGTTACTATTCTTGACGATCCAATGTTTGATTCCACTTATCCAGCTTACGCAAACATCGCTGGTGTTGGTTTCATTATTGGACATGAAATTGGTCACGGATTTGATCCAAACTGGAGAAAAATGAACGAAAAAGGAGAGAAAAAAGACTGGTGGACAAACGAAGACTCGATTGAATACGACAAACGAGCACAATGTTTAATCGAGAAGTATAATGATTATGACGATCCGACGTATGGAAGAAACGTGTGTACAGTTTGATAAACTTTAAAATTTCCGAAAATTCAGCTGAACGGTTCAACCACAATCGGTGAGGTTGTAGCTGATATACTTGGTGTTGAAACTGCTTGGAGAACCTACAAAAGCTTGGACATGTCCAATGAAGCAACCATTTTTGGATTCGAAGATTTTGGTCTTGATAAGCTTTACTTCCACATTGCTGCATTGGTAGTTTTTACGGCTCAACCTTGATACCAAAAAACGAATTTCAGACGTGGTGTTCTGCTAGAGAAGAGTTTCCTTTGGAGACAAAGCTCACACATCCGCATGCAACACCTAGTTTCCGAGTCAATGGAGTCTTCTCAAATATGAAAGTTTTCGCGGAAACATTCAATTGTCCGATCGGATCGCCAATGAATCCGGAGAAGAAATGTGAAATGTTCTGAGCTCGATGATTCTAAAGACAATAATAAATAATGTATAAGTTTAGTGGAAGGATGGGTTTAAAGTTGAAAATAGATTCTACCCGGCAACGCAACTATATATTCTTGTACGTGATTGCAACTTTCAATGATCGCATGATGCTCGCAAAAAAATATGCGAGTTTTGTAAGACTTGCATTTTACCGTGAACTGTACTGAATTCCCTCTCTTCTCTTCCACGTTTCAATAGTTGGATTTTGGGAGGAAGAGTGACATTTCGGTTAGAAAAAACCAACTTTTGAACCGGAAGCGAACATTTGCGCGTCTCGCATCATGCGATCCTTAATGCGAGACGAGGCGAGCCGGTCCCGCATGAACCTATTGCGAGGAAAGTGAGAATTTTCACGATCGCCGAGCATCTGTGCTTGCAAGGCGACACATTATTTGAAAACATTCTTTTAAAAATCTAAATTTTTTCCGTTGCCCTCTTTTTTCTCCCGTGAGCAAGTTCCATTTGTTCTCCGAATCTTCATTTTGCCTCATTTTCTGGTTTCAAACTATTTCATCAAGTTCTAATCACATTTAACTTCATTTTTATTGGTCGCTAAAGTTGACAAAAGGTAAACTATTTTTGTTTGAATTTCAGTTTTCAGTCACATTTTTCAGAAAATGTCTGCTGATGAAAAAGCTCAATCTCGTTGCTTAATTGGATCTCTTATTATTTTCATCATTCTAATCATTGCTTTGCTCATTACCGCAGTCATTCTGAAATTTAGTGACAGTCACTTATCAGCACTATCTCAGAATTCTTCCAACCCTAATTATTCAAATTCCTTAGTCCCATCTCGTCCAGAACTCACAACCGCAGCAGGACTGAAGCCTACAGTAGCCCCAATTGAACCCAGAAATGTATGTGAATCCAAGGAATGTATCACTTTGGCTCATCAGCTGCACAACTTCCGAGACCCAACTGTCGATCCGTGTCAAGATTTCTATCAGTTCTCGTGCGGAAATTATATTCAGCATACTGTAGTTGAGGAACCGGTCATGGTAAGGAAGAATGAAATTTTTGTCAATTTGATTAGAGGTATGCATTCTGTAGTTTGTAGTTTGAGACTCATGATTTCAGATTTTCTCGTCAAAAAGCGAAGAACAACCTCAAATTCTGAGAACGCTATGAAAACTCTGTATGATAAATGCGAAGAAGTAAAGAATGCTGAGGTACACCTTTGGATTTTTCATCAAGTTTTCGAATAGATATTTTTCCAGGACCCCACGACCCACGAAAAACAAAAATGGAAAGAAGCGATAGACATGATTAAAAAAATCGGCAGTTGGCCTATTCTCAACAAAAATTGGAAAGAGTCAGGATTCAATTTGAATAATATGCTGACAAAGATGTCCGAATTCGGGTTCGAAAAGTTTGGATTTTTCGAAATTTATGCAAACGCTGACCAGTATTTGTTGATTAGCCCGTTACAAAGTCCGATGAAACAGAAACATCAACCGGGACGATTTAAAAAGGTAAGCAATGAGTTTCTCTCATTTTGATGATTCTGAATTTTTTTCAGACCTTGTTGCATATCTTCAAAATCAGTAACATCAAGATTGATGCAAAACAATTGAAATCCGATCTCAAAGATTTTGAAAAATTTGAAGACGAGATAGCTGGGTATCCAGTGAACTATCGGCGCGAATTCCAAACTCTGGATCAATTACAAAAACAAATTCCAAGTGTGAATTTCGAAAAGATCATCAGAAGTTCTATGAATCCCAAGAAGAATAAAAACGAGTTTTGGGATAAAGTGAAGGATAGAATATTGATAACAGATCAGCCCTTGTTTTTCAATACGACAAAAAATGTAAGCTACAAACTACAAACTACATTCGACCACTAATCCATACATTTTCCAGCTCGAAACCATTCTGAAAACCACTCCGAAAAGAACCCTTGCCAACTTTCTGATATTCCGTCTGATTGATTTGATGATCACACAACCTGACAATTATTGTGAAGAAGTTGTTCTGGATCGACTCCCATTGGCTTCCCTTCGAGTTTTCGTCCGGAATCATTTTGACAAAGAGAATCTGAAAATTGCTTCTGACTTGGTGGAAGACCTCCGACAAAGCTTCAAAGATTCGTTCCAACAATCCACTTGGCTTCATGAGGAAACCAAGAAAAAAGCAATAGAAAAGTTAGAGATGATGAGAAAGATGATAGGATACCCGGAAGAATTGGAGAAACCAGGAGCTCTGGATAAGATCTTTGAAACGGTGAGTCTCTAAAAAACTATAGGTTTTTATTTTACTATTTTCAGTTACAAATATCTCCCTCCGATTCTTATCACACCATGCACATCAAAATCGGAAGATTTCAAATGGAACAGGCAATGGAATTTGTAGCTGGTTCAACAAAAATACTTGCGGATATGAGAGTTCTATGGGCAAATGCTGCTTACTTTTTCAATAGTAACTTTTTGGGTGAGCTCTAGACTACTTTTTTAAATTTCAAATTGAACTTTTTTCAGGAGTGAATGCTCTTCTTCTGGACGACCCAATGTTTGACTCCACCTATCCGAAATATGCAAAAATAGCGAGTGCCGGGAGAGTGATTGGTCATGAAATCGGACATGGATTTGATCCGTTGAATCGAAGAAAGGATGGAAATGGGAAAGAAAATGATTGGTGGACACCAGAAGATTCCAATGAATATGACAAGAGGGTTCAGTGTCTAGTGGAGAAGTATGATAACTTCGATCATCCACTTTATGGGAAGAAATTTAATGGGACGACGGCTCTCAGAGAGATTTCAGCTGATGTAATGGGAAATGATATGGCATGGAGGACGTATAAACGATTAGATATGTCTAATGAGCCGAAAATCATCGGATTTGAAAAAGAAAGCACAGACAAAGTCTATTTCTACATATCTGCTTTGGTATGATTCAAATATATTCTGAAAAATCAAAAAAAAAAATCAGACGTGGTGCTCCTCTCGATCCACTGTTCCTCTAGAAGAACAACAACAAAGTGTACATCCTGCAAATATGTTCCGTGTGAATGGAATGTTTTCAAACATGAAATCCTTCGCTGAAACGTTTAATTGCCCAGTTGGATCACCAATGAATCCGCAGAAAAAGTGTGAACTATTCTGAATTATAAACCCTATTGCCCATTAAATTCCAATTCATTCTAGAACCTCGATTGGTTATGTTTACCAAGTCAGAATGTTCTTTGATTGCCAACAAACGGCTAAAAACCGAAAACCTCGAAGAAATTGCATGTTTATAGCGCCTAATTGTTCTGCTCTCTGTCTATTCTGACAAGTTATATGCTCAGAAAACAGAAACTTTACATCTACAAAAATGAAAGACGTTCTGCCTCAATTGGCTCTCATCGTGTACTTTGATTATTACAGCCGGCATGTAAACCTTGTCATCACTATTCTTGGGATCATCTTCAACATTTTCCATTTCTCAATTCTAATCCAAAAACCTCTCCGATTCAGTCCCGTTTACATCATAATGCTAGTTATCTGTATTTGTGACCTGGCACAATTGTTAGTGTTAATTCCTGATGATTTGAAGTACATCATCGAATTCAATCATCCAGATGTCTGTCTTGGTCTTTTAACTTATCCCAGTGCAGTTTAAACTATTGTTGCCGATGTTATAAGTCGTTTCGCTTCATTTGTATCCACGTGGATGGCTGTGTTGATGGCGGTTTTCAGAAGTGTCTCGATTAAAGGCGTAGTAAGGCTTTGTACAATAATTTCTGTAATTCTAGTACTCATGTGTATATATCAGAATTTCATAATGAGAGATTTTGAAAATCGCTCAAAAAGCCGTTAAACGGCAATCTTTTTTGAGTTTGGGCAGCTACTGGAGCAACAGCCAAAAAAATCATCGGTGCGTAATGTGACTGCTT
>GL379912.1:75843-118096 GCA_000143925.2 Caenorhabditis brenneri | reverse complement strand
GTATTCACCATAGGTTCAAACTTGAATTATTTCTTGAATTGATTCCAGTTGAACGGAACAATTACAATCGAAGAGATGGTGGCTGATATCATTGGAATCAATACATCATGGCGGGCTTATAAAAAGATAGACTTGACAAATGAGCCAAAAATTATTGGATTCGAGGATTATTCCATGGATAAGTTGTTTTATCGACTATCTGCTGTGGTGAGTTTGAACTTTAATACTGGATCAACCTTTCTTTTTTCAGAGTTCCTGCAAAACTCGGACGAAACATTCATTAAAACAGCAGTTAGAAAGCGTTCATCCAACGAATAGTTTCCGTGTTAATGGGCTGTTTTCCAACATGAAATCATTTGCGGAAGCATTCAATTGTCCTGTCGGATCTCCGATGAATCCGAAGAAGAAGTGTGAACTGTTTTGAAAAGTTATTCCATAAAAACTTCAATAAAAAAATTGCAATGACACAATGACCCTTACCTATCATAGCCTAAGCTACTGGTTCATAAAAACTTTCCAAAATTTTTTCTTCAAGAATTCAGTATTGATCGATTGAAGTTTAACGTTCTTCAAACATCAGGTCCTTTCTGGAATCACCAATACTGTGCTGACAAAAGGTAACCCCTCACTATTCTTCAATCTTTTCCAGGATTCTTACTTTTCCAGAACATGTCTGCAAAAGACGAAAAACCCACACCACACCACAACTACCACCCCTTAAAGCTTCTCGGAATATTCCTCATTTGGACTATATCGCTATACATTGCACTTGTCATTATCAAAAACTATGATACTGACCTACCTCCTGAATCTACCGAATTTGCCAGACCACCTCTGATTAAAAATGACAATATCTGTAAATCTCCGGAATGTATCACTCTGGCTCATCAGCTTCACAACTGGCAAGACATCTCTGTTGATCCCTGCCAAGATTTCTATCGAGCTGCGTGTGGAAAATATAATGAACAAAATACAGTTCAAGGAACCAGATTATCCAAAGCCACCAAAATCATACTCAACTTAGTTACAGGTTTGATTCAACCGGCAAGAAGCAGTGAATTGTAAAGTGTATTTCAGAGCACCTCGAAAAGAATCTGCCCACTACTTCCAAATCGGAGCAGACAATGCAAACGTTTTACAGAAAGTGCCAAGAGCACAAAAAATTGAATGTGAGGACACAAAAAAACCTATATATATATTTTTTTTTTGTTGTTTCAGAGAGAAAAACAAAGATACCAAGAAATATTTCAAACAATCAATAAGATAGGACCATGGCCGATGGCGGACAAGAATTGGGATGAATCGAGTTTTGATTTGAATGGTGATTTACCGCAAAATTAATAAATGAGCCAATTGTTGATTCAGATATGATGTCAAACATGGCTTCGCTCGGAAAAACAAATTTCGGATTCTTTTCGATTGAACCTACCGAAGACTTCACTGTTAAAATTTCACAGTATGCATTTATAGAGGATGTCACGAGAATTGGCAAAACATCGTCAAACGAGCTTGTTGAAACGGTATTTGCAAAGAAAAATTCATCCATATTGATTGGGTAAATTTAGATCATCAAAAACATTTTAATTTTCAATAATGTCACAATTGATAACGGAATCTTCGAAGAAACCGATAAAAATTTAACAAAGCTGATTCAAGCTGTACACAAGGTAAAATGTCTTGATATAACTAGTGGTTATGAATCACTTAATTTCAAGAGGGTTCGTCTACATTCCGGAAAAACTATTGGGCTGGCAGAGCTTCGAAAAAGAGTTCCTAGTGTGAACTTTGAACGGATCATAAAAAGTTTGATTAACCCCACAAAGCGAGAAGAGATATGGTCAAAAATAGCTGGGAAAGTAATTGCAGAAGAACAAGAACCTTTATTCAGCAATGCAAAAAACGTAAGTCATCAAATTTTATCACTTTTGAACTTGTTTTCTATGTGAAGTTTACAGTTTGAGACGATTTTGAGAACTACTCCAAAGCGAACTTTGGCTGACCTCATTATTTACAGTTTCATTATATCGGAAGTTGATAAATTTGTGAATGAAGTCGGCAAAACTTGTGCAGAGGTATCATTTCCCCAAACTCCGCACCACTCAATTTTTTTCCCAGATGACTCTCAGTGCTTTCCCTCTTGCTTCGCTCCGAATCATAGTCCGGAACCATTTCGATAAAGCAAATTTGGAGATCGCTTCGAAAATGGTTGAGGATGTGAGGCAAAGTTTCATTGAAATGATTGAAGAATCACATTGGCTCAACGAGGAAACAAAAAGAAATGCGATCCAAAAAGCCAAGATTATGAGGAAAGTGGTTGGCTACCCAAAAGAATTTGAAATTCCTGGTGCTTTGGATTCATTCTTTGAAACGGTTATTTCCAAATTAATTTCAATTATTTTTTTGTCAATTTTTCAGTTTGTCACGTCACCCGATGACTCTTTCTTCAAACTAATGAGAAGCGTTGAAAGATTCAAAACTGAAAGATCCATTGATTTCGTTGCATCTTCTCTTCAAATGCTTTCGAAACAAGATTACTTTGAAGCAAATGCATCCTATAATCTCCTGCGAAATTTATTGAGTGGGTTTTCATTCAGTTTTGATATTCACAATCGTCATTTCTAGTTCTTAACATTCCTATCATCAATGATCCATTCTTCGACTCAACGTATCCAGACTATGCAAAAATAGCAAGCATTGGAGAAATTCTTGGTCATGAGATAGGACATGGTTTTGATACAGATGGTAGAATGTTTGATGAGAATGGGAAAAATAAAAATTGGTGGACGCCTGAAGACTCAGCGGAATATGATAAAAGAGCACAATGTTTGATAGACCAGTACAGCAACTTCAATGACCCAGACTTCGGGAAAAACGTTTGTTGGGAACTAGAGCCTGTTTGATTTGTTCTTGTTTTACAGCTGAACGGATCAAAAACAATCGACGAAGTGGTGGCCGACGTGATTGGAATCAACACGTCATGGAGAACTTACAAGAAGTTAAATCTGGTGAATGAGCCAAAAATCATTGGATTCGAAGATTACGACACGGACAAATTGTTCTTCAGATTAGCTGCTTTGGTGAGTGAAACCGAAAGAAGTTGAATACACTTGTTCAAATTTTTCAGAACTGGTGCAAACCTCGTAGCACTCATTCGTTATCAGAACAATTGACTAAACGTCATCCAACAAGCAGTTTCCGTGTGAATGGAATCTTCTCAAACACGAAATCATTCGCTGAAGCATACAATTGTCCAGTTGGATCACCAATGAATCCAGTGAAAAAGTGTGAACTGTTCTGAACTTGACTCGGTCTAATACTCGGTTATACTGGTGATAATAATAATAAAATAAATAGTTTTGAGTGAATTCTGCGTGAAAAATAAAAAAGCAATTCAATTGACAGTGTGCTGTGTTTAGCATGACACTGCCCTTTAGCATGTGCCACTAGCGCGTCCCGGTTATGATACAAGCTGTTTCTTCTATAGTAAAATCAGTATTGATTGATTGGAATCCAACAAATTCTCAATTCATCATAAACTCTGCATTTTTCGTCATCGCTGACAAAAGGTAATGCTTCTCTAAAAAAAAACTGGTGACTATTACTGGACTTTCACTTTTCAGAAGATGTCTGCAAAAGACGACAAACCCACACCACACCACAACTATCATCCGATAAAAATTCTCGGAATCGTCCTCGTTTGGACTGTATCGCTCTACATTGCACTTGTCATTATCAAGAACTATGATGCTGACCTACATCCAAAGTCTCCCGAATTTTCCAGACCACATCTGGTGAAAAATGAAAATATCTGTAAATCCCCAGAGTGTATAACTCTGGCTCATCAGCTTCACAACTGGCAAGACATCTCTGTGGATCCGTGCCAAGATTTCTATCAGGCTGCATGCGGAAAATACAATGAACAAAATACAGTTGAAGGACCCAGATTCCTAAAAGCTTTCGAAATCAATCTCAACCTAGTTACAGGTTTGCTCCAACCGGCAGGAAACAGTGAATTGTAGATTATATTTCAGAACACCTGGAAAAGAATCTGCCTACTACTTCCAAATCGGAACAGGCAATGCGATCTTATTTTCAAAAATGCAAAGAGTCAAAAACTAAGAATGTAAGAAAGAATAGAATCGTTTTCATAGAAGAAAACAGCAATTTTAGGCAACAGAAGAAAAGGATGAAATGATGAGAGAACTCTACCAAAACATTCAAAAAATTGGATCTTTCCCAATGATGAATAAAAATTGGACAGAATCAGATTTCGATTTGAATGGTAACTTTTACCGTCGAAGCTCAAAAAAGTACGTCTTTCAGAAATGATGGTCAATATGGCGTCAACCGGAAAAACTGATTTTGGAATTTTCGAATTAGAGCCTACAGAGGATTCTCAGATTATAATTTATCCGAGCACTTATTCTCACGCAGCATATAATTTCTTTTTTAACTCCGGAAACAAAATATTTCTTAAGGTTGTTATTGGAAAATTTATTATCAAAAGTGTCGATTTGTTTGTTTTTTTCAGTTCATGAAGCACTATGCCGAAGTTAATAATCTTGATTCAAAAGATTTTGAACCAGATCAAAAAGCTGTTACGGATCTCGCTGGAGTCGAGAAGTTTTTGGCATCAATAAGGGAAATGGGAAAGTTTCAAGTAATTTTTTGTTCAGAAGCGATATGTTGAGACTTTTAATATTTCAGATATCAGACTTTTTTGATGAAACAATTGATTTTGAAGAGCTGCAAGAGCTGGTTCCAAGTTTGGACTTTGAAGGACGAATTAAAAGTCTCATTAATCCGGCAAAAAAAGAAGAGACATGGAAGAAAGTTATGGGAAAAGTGCGTGTTCACATTCCTGGATATTTCGCCAATCAAACTTCCAACGTAAGTTCAAGAAGTCTAAAATCTTGTTTACCAACTATCTCTATTGAAATTTCAGCTCGAAACAATTTTAAAAACCACTCCCAAACGAGTTCTGGCTAACTATCTCATCATGATTTACATTCGTTCTGAGATTCTCAAAATTAAGAAAGTAGGAGAAAGTCACGTTCATTGTGCTAGGGTATCCCATCAGTAATGTTGAAACTCAAATTTGTTGATTTTTCTAGGCTGCTATTAGCACATTGCCATTAGCGGCTCTTCGTGTTATTGTCAGAAACCATTTTGATAAGGAGAACATTGATATTGCTTCGAAAATGGTAGAAGAGGTCAGGCAGAGCTTTATCGAAATGATTCAAGAATCCGATTGGCTCAACGAGGAAACAAAAAGAAATGCGATACGAAAAGCCACAATGATGAGGAAAATGGTTGGTTACCCAAAAGAATTAGAGGTTCCTGGAGCTTTGGATTCATTCTTTGAAACGGTAATTTTTTAAATTGAATTTGTTCTTAAAGGGGGCCTATCACTAAAAAATTTGTTTGGTAGATTTTTATACCATCGGATAGAGCTTGAAAAAAGGCTTTTTGTGATAGGCCCCATTTAACATATGAAAAGATTAACATGCAAAGTTTAAAAGCCATTTTCAGTTAGTCATGTCGCCTAACGATTCGTTTTACAAGATGATAAGCACCGTCGAAAAGTTCGAAACTGAGCAAGCTATTGATTTTGTTGCATCCTCTCTTCAAATGCTATCAAAAAAAGTTTACTTCGAAGCAAACGCTTCGTATTCACCATGGCGAAATTTATTGAGTGGGTTTTTACGCAGTTTTGATATTCATTTTTGAGTTTTTTAGCTCTCAATATTCCTTTTATTGATGATCCATTCTTTGATTCGACGTATCCAGACTATGCTAAAATAGCAAGCATTGGAGAAGTACTTGGTCATGAGATAGGGCATGGTTTTGATACAGATGGTAGAAAGTTAGATGAAAATGGAAAAAAGAGAAATTGGTGGACGCCTGAAGACTCAGCAGAATACGATAGAAGAGCCCGATGTCTTGTGGATCAGTATAGTAACTACGATGATCCAGATTTCGGAAAAAGAGTGAAATATCTATTTTCTTTATTTCATAGTTATGATTTGATTTTCAGTTAAATGGGTCCACTACGATAGATGAGATTGCAGCTGACATCATTGGAATCAACACGTCATGGAGAAAGAAGTTAAATCTGGTGAATGAGCCAAAAATCATTGGATTTGAAGACTACGATACGGACAAATTGTTCTTCAGATTGGCTGCTTTGGTAAGTAAAACCGAAAAAAGTTGAATGCATTAGTTCAAAATTTTCAGAACTGGTGCAAACCTCGTAGCACTCACTCGTTGTCAGAAGAATTGACTTATAGTCATCCAACAAGCAGTTTCCGTGTGAATGGAATCTTCTCAAACACGAAATCATTTGCTGAAGCATACAATTGTCCAGTCGGATCACCAATGAATCCAGTGAAAAAGTGTGAACTGTTCTGAACTTGACTCGGTCTAATACTCGGTTATACTGGTGATAATAATAATAAAATAAATAATTTTGAGTGAATCCTGCGTGACTCAAGAATGACATTTGGGGTGCGTGAAACTACTATAACGAGAATAGAAATATTACGGATTATAAATAGTATTGCTCAGTTTTTGTTTGGATTTCCACAAATTCTATCCGCCAAAACTGCTATTTGTCATCGACAACGTTGGATCAACAAACGGTAACTGTTTTTGATTGTTTTCAATTTTCTCAGCATTAAACTTTTCAGAATATGACTGCAGACGATGAAAAACCCAAATCCAATCATAACCACCATCCGATAAAACTTATTTGTTTTCTCATCATTTGGATTGTGTCTCTCTACATTTTCCTAGACATTATCAAAAACTATAACATGGATTCATCATCCGAATCTCCAGAATATTCAAGACCATCCCTGGTAAAATCATCTGAGAACATCTGCAAGTCCCCGGAATGCATCCAGCTGGCTCATTACCTCCACAATTGGCAAGATATCTCAGTTGATCCGTGTCAAGATTTCTATCAGGCTGTATGCGGCAAATACAATGAGCACAGTACAGTGGCGGAAGGAAGAATAAACGAGCGAGGGCGTATCTTGTACCAATTGGTCAAAGGTGACCCTTGGTTTTTAGTGTTTCAGTCATGTGAGAGCATTTTAGAGCACCTCGACAAAAACCTTCCAACCACCTCAAAATCGGAAAATTCGATGAAATTGTTTTACCAAAAATGTGAAGAGACGAAGCGTTCGGATGTAAGCAATTGTTTTCAATAAGACTTCCAGCAGAATTTGATTCCAGACAGAGAAATTGAGAAACGAGACGATGAAAGAAATCTATCAAACCCTAATGAAAGTGGGTAAATGGCCAACAATTGATGAAAGTTGGAAGGAATCGGATTTCGATTTGAATGGTAATCTGACTTTTCAAAACTCTCAAAACAAGAAAACATGTAGAAATGATGGATAACATGGCGAAACTCGGCAAAACTGACTTTGGATTTTTCAAAATACGTCCAGCAAGCGATAAATATTTATTCGTTGTACCAGAATTCACATTTGGTGATTTGTGGGATCTTCTCATGGAAAACAAAACTGGGCAGATAGGTGATTCAGAGTTTGGAAAGGTTAGTTTTAATAGAAACAGAGGATGACAAACTGGATTGCCACTTCACTTTTCTTTCAGTACACCAAACAATTCGACGAGGTTAATAACATAAAACCTGTTAAGAGCTCTGGAGACGACACCTTTAAACTAATGAGGCTCGTAGATATGTTATCGAATGTAAGACCGTACATGAATTTCGATAAATTTAGCTTTTGAACAGATGAATCGAACGTACGAAGGTTACAAAGGTTTTGCCACTTTGAAAGAACAAGTTCCGAGTGTGGATTTTGAGAGAATCATCAAAAACTACATGAATCCGTCGAGAAAAGATGAGATGTGGAGAAAAACAGTCAAGAAGATCGCAACTGGAAAAGAACCGTATTGGTTCAATAAGACACACAATGTGAGTGTCTTTATTCGTGGTCGGATAATCTTAAAATAAGTTTTTCAGCTCGAATTGATCCTGAAAACAGCATCTAAACGTACTTTGGCTAATTTTTTGATGACCAACTTGTTTTTAGAAGAAACCTTAGCAGCTTTTATGGAAGAAAAGTATCGGAACTCGAAAGATAGCGAATGCTCATCAATAGTGATCAAATCTTTCCCACTGGCCGCACTTCGTATTTTTGTCAGAAATCATTTTGATAAGGAGAATTTGGAAATTGTTTCAAAAATGGTTGAGGACTTTAGAAGTAATTTCATTGAGATGATTGAAGAGTCCACTTGGCTGAATGATAAAACAAAAATGAGTGCTATTCGGAAACTAGAGAAGATGCAAAAGATGGTTGGATATCCGAAAAATATGGAAGTTCCTGGAGCACTGGATTCATATTTTGAGACGGTAAAGTAGCATTGTAAAAAACTGTTAAACTTTCTGATTTCCAGTTAAACTTGTCCAAAGCTGATTCTTATTACACGTTCAATTCTAAAATTCGAAAGTTTAAAATGGAGCAAGCAATGGATTTTCTTACCTCAGGAATTTCCATAGAGTCAAGTGAAGAATATTTCCAGGTTAATGCTTGGTATGGTCCCAGGAGCAACAATCTTGGTAAGACCTCCAGTTCTATCGTATAACTCTGATAATTTTTTAAGCGATTGACGTTGGAATTATTGACGACCCGTTCTTCGATTCTACATTCCCAGAATACGCAAAAATAGCAAGTGTTGGAGAAGTTATTGGTCATGAAATGGGTCATGGATTTGATCCGATTGGAAGAACATTTGATGAAAATGGAAATGAAAAGGATTGGTGGACACCAGAAGACTCGGCAGAATACGATAGAAGAGCACAATGTCTGGTGGAACAGTATAACAACTATGATGATCCAAATTACGGTAGAAAGGTAAACTAAAAGAGCTTTTCATTTCTATTAGTAAGAGCTTACAGTTAAACGGGTCCACTTCTATTCAAGAGATAGCAGCTGATCTCATTGGAATCAATGTATCATGGAAGACTTATAAAAAGTTGGACTTGACCAATGAACCCAAAATTCTTGGATTCGAGGACTACAGCACTGATAAATTGTTTTTCCGATTGACAGCTCATGTTAGTTTACAAGCAAATTATGCTTTATTCCATACTAATTTCTTACAGATGTGGTGTGGCGGAAGAAGTGAAAGGCCACTATCCAGACAGTTGCAACTAGTTCACCCGACACACAGTTTCCGTGTAAATGGAGTATTCTCGAACATGAAATCATTCGCTGAAGCATACAACTGTCCAGTTGGATCACCAATGAACCCGGCAAAGAAGTGTGAACTATTTTGAACTCAACTCAAGTAATGAGGTTGATAATGCGAGTAATACTGATGAGTATAAGGAATAAAAGTAAATTTAAGTTTTTCCTTGTGAAACTGATTCATATATTAAACAAAAAAACAGTTGTAAACAAAATTGAGTTGTTTTCATTCGTTTTCCTAATGCCAAAAACTACACCTTTCGCAGCTACCAATCGTGATCCTCTTTAAAAATCTTGACTTGTTTTTCTGGCAACTTTATTGATCTCTTCAATTAAAACATTTCCAAAACGAAAATTAAAAATGATGTTAATAAATTTGTTTCTAAATATCAGGTCCATTTGCACTCAGACAGATCAAGAAACTAGATTTTATTTCAAATCAAAAACATTTTAATCATAGAGTAGCATAAAGAAGGCGGGACATGTATTTATGTCTAAACCACAAACAATTTTTTCGAAAACGGAAAGCCTTTTCATTCTCATTCCTAATGCCGAAAACAACAGCCTTCCCAGCTACCACTCGTGATCCTTTCCGAAAATGGTACGCTGCGGAAGATACTGATGAGTTAGCAACAAGAATTGTTGGAGGACATGTGATCACGGTATCGAAATTTTAAAAGCTCTTCTCACGAAAAAAATTACAGATGGCAATGGTTGGAATATTTTTCAATGTTTTCATGTTTTTCCATTTCTTGAAAAAGGAAAAATTGAGTTTTTATGTTCTCTGTACATCGAAGACAGTCTCCAATACCATGTCATTGTTAATACACTTGTGCTATATTGGTCCTGTTCAACTGTTGTGAGTATAACATTCAGAAACGGATTTGCAAAAACTGTTTTTCGAGTCGCCACCAACTTCTGATTTTTTTTAGCTACACTGCCATTGGATCAATGAAGTTCGGTGCTCGTCTTCAACAAGTTTTTGGCGGAGGTCTTCTCCTACAGGGACCAATGACTCAAATGCTCATCACTGTTAACCGCTTCCTCGTCATCACCTTTTCTCCAACGACTATCCCAAGATACAGTACTCATATCACTGTAGTCGCATTAGCCGTTGTTTGGATAATGGGTGTTTGGTGGTCCACACTTCCCGGTTTCCCGGATCACTGTTTCAATCCATTCTTCTTCGATCACGTGGGATATTATGAGTCAAGATGTAACCAAGAACTGGTGGTGTATCAAGTTGGCATAATCTTCCCGTTGGCCATATTCAACAATGGAATGAATGTTTTTCTGGCAATCAAACTGGCAATTTCTGTAGTGAGTGATTTAGATTAAGATGGCTTCACTATTCTGTCTGTTCCAGTATAAACAACTCTCAATCTCATCAGAAGTGGTCAGAAATCGTAGGAAGCAGACTATTCGTTTCTTTGTTCAATCGTGTATTCAAGACTGGGCAACTGCAACTGTTCTTGGTACAAATATATTTCTTGTTTCGTTTTTCTGTGAGAAGCATACTTGCATGATATTGCCATCGTTTGCTGTTGATGCAACCGCCTATGCCGTAGATGGGTAACATGGACATCTGGACATCCAAAAACAAAGAGAATAAATTTTCAGGTTGGTCATGTTCTTGTTCAACTACAGCCGTGCTTCGAAAATCATAATAAAAGTCGAAAGTTCAAACAGTGTGGCTGTTACTAGTCGAGCTAGTGTGGCAAATTAATTGATACTTATACACTTCTAACTTTTAATTTTGAGCAATCATTTTTCAATTAAAATTTGGATCAATTTGAAAACAGCTTCAAAAGAAATATTCTAACTCTATGTGTTCTCTACAATTACGTTGATAATTCAAATATTTCATGTTTCGGGTTCACTTGCACCGAAACAGCTCAAATATTGTGTCTAGAATGTATTTCAAAAACAAATTTTAATCATAGAGTAAAACCCCGATTAAAGGTGAGTAGAATGTATTTATGTCCAAAACTTCTAACAACTTTTTGGCACAAAAGTTATCTTATCTTTTCAGTGCCAAAAACCACTCTTGACCCTTTCGATGGTGATCCAAACAGTAAAAGAAAGACAAGTTACTAACGGAAAGCATTTGATAACGGTATTATAATTCGATGTTGATGATTAAATGATCCGTGGTTTTATTCAAAGGTTTTATTAGAAATAATACAAAGAATCCTGGACAGATCAAAAAATCTTATACAATAACTGTTCCACTAGTGGAAGTAATGATTATTCTGGTTGTTCTGTTCCTCATCCGCATAGCACGGAGCTCAAGTGAGGTGGTCGAATCGGATCTGGTTCGCTTAAACAGAAAGAAGTTACGGTAATGGGGAACAAAGAGCAAGTAGGAAAAGGGAGAGAGAATAGGAGAGAGCATGAAAACAATCGAAATTGAGTATTCAAGAAGAACATGATGGTATACATTGAAGAATTGGATGAAGAAGAGGAAGACGCCCAGGAAAATGAATGACGGAAGGAAGACTTGGAATGTGACGATCTTAAAATTATTTTGTAGTTCAGAAATACATATTTATCTATTACCTTCACCAAAAGTTTGTTTAGGTTCTTGGTCTCTCTTGAAATCGCACCCATGATCTGTGAGTAGTTAATCAGAACTCTCCTGATCCAGAAGTAAGAGCAGACTACCAATATCCCAGTGATGAAGAGTTGAATGAACAACGTAATTGTTGAGTAGTACACTACTGTACCCCCGAGTATGAATATGTTTCCAGGTTCCAATCCAACCTTTTCAAATGGGATCACATCTGTTTTACGTTCAAAGAAGCTGATCCATGCTGTCATGTGGAAGAAGCAAGGGGTAATAAGACAGAAGGCGGTCAGTTGGATAGTTTTTCTCTTAGGATCTTTGACGTAAAGAATGTAGTAACGGAAGATGTAGGAGGAGATCATCCAGATGAGATTGCATTCCAGGAAGCAGATGTAGAACATGTGTCCAGAGTAACAGGCAGTGGGACCAATCGATGTGCAATAGCCGGTGGGAATGATGAAGATGTAGTTTCCATCGGTGACGATTCTGGAAGTGGTGCAACAACAACAGAAGAACGTGACTATTAAGATCATTGATTTGAAATTTAGATTACCAAAGATCAACACTATGATTAGTGAGTTTGTACAAAACCACTATTAATCATCATCCCTAGACTGTTATCGTCTCAAACTACTCCAAAATAAGGCTACTTTTTCGTACCTGGACATTGTGAATGCATTCATCACTGAAGCCATGATGTCCGTCGTTGTCTTGATTGCAATTATCACCGCACACAGCCGCATGATCCTCGGAGACTTTGTCAACGCAAGGATCAAGGTGAATCCATTGATCACTACACCGAGAGCCGACAAAACCACTTGCACGTTTTGGTAGAGCATGTTCGTCAATGAATGAGCCTACCCGATAGACAGTCTTCTCATTAACCACCGGAAATTGCAAAACGACAAAAACAAGATGTTTTTCAATTCTCTGAAACTCCTCCCTCTCCTTTTTTCGTATAGTATCGTGCCGAAAACTCAATTTCCGTTGTTCGGTGATTAATTATTAGTCGGTCTGAGACGGTTGTATAGAATAACAAGGTTCATTGACTGAATGTCGTACGTCATGATCCAAAACCTTATCTCGACTTCGGGGATATTTTGGAGCCTGATATTGATTTATGCAGCTGTGAAGAAAAGTCCGACAGTTATGAAACCGTGTGTTACTATCATTGTGATAAAGTCAATCACTGATATTCTGGCAGCAGTTTTGAATTACATCGTCTCGGAGAGGTGAGTTCATTTTTTGGGAATTTGAATGGATCTATTTGCTTCAATTTTCTAGAATAGTCAGCACTGGACGGATCATATTCATCGTTTCTGAGGGACCTTGTCACTCCTACCTCATATGTTTTTTGAGTCATTTATTCTTGCTTAGTCTCCTCCAACAGAACTTAATCTGGCTTATGTGCTCATACACCTTTCGTTACTACATCCTGCACTTCCACGATCCGACACTCTCAACATTCCTGACAACCGCAATTTTGGCATATTTCCCATCACTTTTTCATTGCTTATTCTGGTTTGCAACCTACTATGAATCCCTACAAAGTTTTGAACAATATGCTCCACATATGTTTTCAAAACTTGGAGATTTGGTGATGGCAGGGTCTTTGGTTCATATATTCAGTCTAGTTACCGCAGTGGTTTTGATTGCATTATCAGTCATAGCATTAGGATTTTATTTCTGGATATGGTTTACTCTCTACAAATATTTGAAGGAAAACACTTCAAGATTGTCAAAAACATTGATCACCCTGAACACACAGTTGGTGAAGGTCAGTTTCGACTTTCGTCATTTCAAAGCTCCGATTTCAAACTTTCAGGCCATCCACTTCCAATCTCTCATTCCAATCTTCACGATTCTCTCTTTTGTCGCGTTATATCTCATGCATTATTCTTACATTGATCCCTACAGACTTCAGATGCTCCCTTCAATATTCTTATCTTCAACATTGAGTATCTTTCCCATGAGTTATATTATTTTTATGCCCCCTTACTTCAACTTTTGTCTGGGTCAGCCCAAAAAAAAGATTGCTCAAATGGTGAAATCAAAACTGAAACTCAACTCAGCAGTGGACATTGCTCATTCTTCCACGGTTGTGTATCCGTTGAGCACTTTTTAATACTTCGTGAATAAATCATTCATTTTTGATTAATATCAAACATTTCGATATCCGGACAAAAAGAGTTTTTCAAGTCTTCCGATAGGCACTTCGAACATTGAGCTCCAAACCAGGGCAGCTGGGACACAAAGGATTACTGTAGGAATTGTCACTGTAAAAATCTGAACCAAAAATTTTTCAATTAAAACAAAGTGAAAAGCTCACCACTTGAACGTGCGACACAAAATGCAAACTTCTATCTGATTGATTCATTACCACATACAACATCCACCAGTGGATTATATAAACTGAATAGTTCAATCGTCCCAACGGTTGCCATACGGAATGATTCACGATAGTTGAGAAAAACAAATTCAAATCAAAATGACAAGAATAAATTATCCAAGAGACCACAAAAACCCACAAGGTTCGATGGAAAATATGATGAGCTGCCGAGAGAATTGGGTTCATTTCCATCTCTCCCATATCGGCAACAGCCAGTAGTTTTCCATAGAAGCACAGAAAAGTAGCAATTCCTGAGAGAATCCAAAGTTTTCTACTGTGATTTCTCAAAAAATCTGAGGGAAATTGAGAAGTTGCCAATAATTTTCCCAAGTAAATTCCGACAATGAAAGTGGAAATTCGTTGGAAACTGCTTTGATGGACGAAGGTTAGATATTCTTCCATTCCTTTCAATGCATAGTTGAACGGCGGTAGAGTGTAGTAAGAGAAGGCAAATAAGGTAGCAAGGAAACTGGTGATTGTGAGCATTGATGTAGTTTTTAGACCTGTAAAATGTAATGATTTTTTTATTACGAAAAATATATCTTACCTTCTCTCTGTGATTTCATAATTGGTATCACAATCAACGGCGCTAGGAGAAAACATTGAAAATCTGCGGAAACATACCAGGAAATAGGGTAACACTAAAGTTCAGAATTATCGTCTTATTCAATCTTAACACTTACATTATCAGATGGTCTTCTGAAATTCTGCATCATGAATAGATTGACCCACCAAACATCCGAACACTTTTCAGCCTGTTTGTTCATGTTATCTGAAACAATTTGCTGAGGATTTGAAATCAAATTTAGAGATACCAAAAAGTGAAATCATAACTGGTCCTTCAAAGAATTGAGCACTGAACATGAACACTCCAATGAAGATCATCAATGGAGGCACGAGTCGCAAGTACCGCCTAATCAAAAGTTTCACCCAAAACGTTCGAGAACAAATATGTTGAGAGACGCCAGTATTCTGAAATTTGATGATGATTGATCATTCGAACAATTCGACATACCTTCCATAATCCGTAACCAAGAAGTGTTCCGGAGACCACAAAAAACGTTTCCACAGAGTATCCAGCATCCAACATAATATGAACCAATAGCTTCTTTCTATCAGCCACCATTGATTTCACCGTATCCCCCATCAAAAAATTAACTGGAGAATGTCCAAGAATCACCCACAGCACTGACCAAAACTTCTCGGTTGCCGGCGGCTGTTTCTGGGCGGAAGTTAAACTTTCGCGCCCGTTGATTTTTGCGTTTAGGCGAAGTTTGGCAGATTCCGCCTAAGCTTTGAGCGGAATCTGTGCTTAAGTTTCGCTCAAGTCCTGCTGTATCTTCGCTTTGACTTCGCCGCTAACTTCAGGCGAAAGCTTATTGTTTTTGAGCTGAACTTGGGCGGTTTTTGGACTGAACTTAAACTTTCGCCAGACGTTAAGCGAGCAGTAGGCGGCTTTTAGGCGGACTTTAGACAGACTTCGCTCAAAGCTTAGGAGGAATCCGCCGCAAACAACCGAGTTCAAAAAGTTCACAGATTTCAAGTGCCCTTCCTCCGTTTTTGTGGACAGGATTGTTTTGAAATTGGAGTATAAGGAGAAGCAACAGAGAATTCGAAACTTGACATCTTTATCATCAGTGTTCACCCAATAGTAGTCCAGAATAGTTCCAAGCAGAGAAATGATGGTCATCAATGTCAGAAATAGAACAAACGCACAGAACCAGAAAGAAAGGTTCTGTTCTTTTTTGACACATTGAGTCTCACAAGCCGTCAATGGAAGAGATGAGATGGAATCGAAAATTGTAGCCACGTCATCAGAACTACAAGACAATGGAATACAGACTGCAAGTTTCAGTATGATATTCTGTGGATCGGTCATCTCTTGGGACAAGTTTGATATGTCAGGGCAGGTAGAGTTCTGAAAAACTTTTATAAAATAATTTTGGAGAAGAGGCTAACCTTTCCGGGAACTAAAAGCAAGTAACAATAATTTGTCGGGTATTTCATTCCATCTACATCCTGACATGCTTGATAACTTCCATCGGAAATCGTCCTCCATTGTGAAATGCCAGGTGGAATTTTCCCAAATGCGTCGAACTCTGAAAAGTGGTGTCGTTTGATTTCGATTTGGTTGGATCTCACGTTTCAGTGCAAATGAGTGTTCTTCCAACTTGTTAAGACAACTTTTGTTGTTACAGCTTTCCAAAACCTTCGCAGATTGTATTAATGAATTCAAAAACATTCCGGTTTCTTGTACACATTTCGGTGAGAGTTTGTAGAAAACAGAAGGTGGAATGTTCAGGTTATTGGAGAGAAAACTCTAAAAAGTGGTGAATAACAACATTACTTTTTTATGAGCTCACCGTAAATCCAGAAGGTAAGAAGAACTGACTTTCAACAAAGGGAAATGTTAGAAATAGAAGAAAGAATGACGATTTCATTGGTTTGAAACTCGAAAACGAAGCTTCGAATCTAACTTTTTGATATGGTTCTGCAGGCCAATATATGCGAATTTTTTATTCAAAAGAGGAAGAGAGACTGACTATTGTAAAGCGCAACAAAAGACTATTCTTTTCAATATCATATCTTCTTTCTGAACTTTCTTTTGCTCAAAAATCATAGTTCGAGGACAAAACACAGTTTTCTTTAAACCATTGCAAATGAAATTCAATATGAAAATTTTATTATTTTATCGAAACCGAGTAAATAAATGTACACAATTCAATTAATCAAAAATCTTCAAAACCTTGGTTTCAAGTACAAAGTCACAGCTTCTGGAGATGTGGTGGTGCATCCGAGGATATTCAGCTTTTTCTGAAATTTTTCTTACTGCTCCACCATTTTCCATCAGATGACTACTTACCTCAGTCTGGGAACCTGTAACCAAATCATATCTTCGAAGGAGATGAGCAAGTGCAGTTTTGGCCTCAGACAATCCTAACTTCATTCCAACACATGTACGAGGACCAGCTCCAAATGGAATCCAAGACATGGTGTGACGTACTGGAGCATCAATCCATCTCTCGGGAACAAAGTCTTCTGCATCATCACCCCAAATCTCTTTGCTTCTATGGATAGACATAACATCTGCTTCGATTCTAACACCCTTCTCAATATGAACATCTCCAAGTGTCGTAGGTGTCACACATTCACGAGAGCAGGCACTGAAACACTTTTAGGTACATGAATCCTGAACATGAAACACTTACAACCAAGCAACTGGATACAATCTCAATGACTCCTTAATCACAGCATCCAAATACTTCAATTTGGTCATATCGTCATATGACACGTTCCCTCCTCCCACGACTTCCTCGATTTCTTTCTGTGCCAACTTCATTTTTTCTGGGTTATTCGCCAAAAGATATGATGCATAAGCTAAAGTATTCGCAGTGGTGTCAAATCCGGCAAGAAGGAAAACGAAGCATGACCCAATGACATCTTCAGCTGTCACCTTCTTCTCAATAGTGCTACCGTATTCGATATCCTCCACTTGTTCGGAGTAGTGAGTCAGGAACATATCAATAAAGTCGTTTTCAGGGTTTTCAATTCCAAGTCGAGCATTTTCTTCCTGAAATTGAATTGCTTCAGTTTTTGAGTAATAAATATTTCCAAGCCTACCCTCTCCGCAATTCTACTTTTAACCGCCTTCTCACAGAATAACTGCAGCTTTCCAACATCTCCACCTCGGACATTCTTATGATTATAGAATATCTTCTTGATGGTGAACTCAAATTTCGGAAGCATGACAGCGAGGTACCAAGGCAAGACACGATGAGATTTCATGAAAATCTGAAAATACCTTGTTCTGATTGTAACTGACGCAAAAATATTTACCGCTTTTGTGATCTCCACTCCGTCATTGTTGAATAGTTCCGAGTTTGGTTGTCCCATGGCGAGTCTCGAGATGACATCGTATGTGAATTCTTGAAAATATCTACAACTCAAAAAAAGTAATTTTGAATTTTTGAAAATAAAACTAACTCGTGGATATTGAAAGGTTTTCCATCTTCATGTTTGGCCATCAAGTCAACCATGTTGATCGCACTGTCTTCCATTACGTTGTGCACCTAAATATAGAAAAATGAGGAGTTTAATTTATTGCCAAAACCTACCTGCTTCAACGCCTTCACAGAAAACCCAGGTGACGCCAAAGCTCTCAATCTCTTCCATCTAGCACCTCTAGATGTGAACAAGTTCACCCTTGGCTCTTCCTTCGAACATTCCAAGTTGCCATGAAGTAAATTGGTTGATTTCCTTGCATAAAAGTAGTCAAACTTCTTCACAAACAATTCTTGAAGCATATCGAGATCACTGACGACAAGAACTGGACAAGCACCTTCATAGTAGCCAAACACTTTTCCGAATTTCTGAAAAACAATTTTTTGTTAAAAACTATTCACTAATTAGAAAAGAACCTTTGTCCACTCATGCAACACCTCTCCTCGTGGTTTGTTGACATCGGCAACCTCATAAAAGTTTCCAATAAAAGGTAGTCCAGCTGGCCCGTCAATTCCTCGTCGTCTCCAATAGGTGTGTATCCATTTGAAGTAACTGGAATGGTAAGTTGTTTATTTGGATGTGAGGAAAAGGAAACAGTCTGTTTTCACTGCCATTTTTCGTAGTTCTATCCAATTAGGAAGTGTTTTCCTCCACATTTTTCAGTTTTCCGAAAAAACATTCAATTTTCAGACCACACAGTTCATGAGCTTTGAACCGAATCATACAAATATTATGAGCTGCTGCAAAAAAATAAAGGAACTATTCAAAAAACCGAAAGATTAGACATGTTTTATGACCTCTTATTCTTAAAACTATAAGATACTTTGACAATTTGAAACGCCCTTCTATTAAAGTATACTCACCCAGCAATAGTTGCCACCAGCACGACCAACGCGATCACGAATCCCATGGCTACAAACAAAGAAATGAGAAAAAAACAATGAAACGGTTGTCAGTTCTTCTCAATCTTCTCTTTTTATAGACCACCACAAGAGGTCAGCCCCCATCCCTCCTCTTAGGCTACACATAAGAGGGCTACACCCAATTTATCTTGTCTCTTCATGTCTTACTAGACCAGTGGTGTGTAGTTGTTGTTGATAAGCGAACGAGGTATGTTGTAGTTATGATGAACAAATTGAAAACGAGAGATCAGACTGCTATGTGTAGTCTTGAGGAAAATAATTTGGTTGTTGTTGGAATGTGCAAAGTTGTTATCGGTAAACAATTAACAAGGACATTGGATTCTCGTAAAAGTTCCACAAAAAAATCAGGTTCATTATTTTTTCAGTGGCAAAAGAACCAATCGTTTCAACTTTAAATGCCGTTCTATTAGAATCCTTTTTTTCTGTTTCCTGTTTCCTGTTTTCGATCAAAATGACAAAACCTACAAGAAAGCGACAACAAGAGATCATTTGATAAGAGAGAAGGTTGTAGTGGATTGTTCTCGTTATAGTTGTCAATTTGATGGCACTTTTGGAAATTGTGATTTCTTCACGTAATCCCTTGCTCAACGTTTCCCTTTTTAAACTACAGACAAAAGTCTGCCGTCGAAAAATGTCATTTTTGGGGAGATCGAACGATTTACATATACCACCCTAAAATTATGGATGACTAGGTGACTAGAACACACGAGTTGAAAGTTTTCGAGAAGGAAGTGGAGATGCAGAAAGTTAGAAATATCTCATCTTGTGTGTTGTCTGAGACTATTCAAAGCTTTTTTTCCTTCCCATCGAATTAGACAGAATGAACAAGGAAATGCTATGTGCAGTGTGCTCCTCCCGTGCAGCTGGATTTAACTATGGGGTAGGTTTGCTCTCTTTGGTTTCGAGATGTTTTTAGTTTGTCATAAGAAAGGATTTCCAAAAATTCTTTATTTTTTCATAGGCTGCGACCTGCAACGCATGTAAAATGTTCTTCCGACGAGTACATGTACGTAATGAAGTGGAAGAGTGCAAGTTTCAAAACGGAAATTGCTTGGCTTATTGCACATTTTGCCGATTCGTCCAATGTTTACAAGCCGGAATGGTGTTCCACCCTGTTGTCAATACTTATGATTTTCGGAATAATGAAATAGTACTGTCGACCATTGTCAAAAATCTTATTTATATGGACAATCATCGAACAAAACTATTCAACAATTTTTATGTTGAAGAGAAGGATCCATCGTTCCAGGAGCTTTTAGTGCCAATAACCTTCAATGAAAAACCGAGAGAACACAAAATGGAATACGCAGAATGGGGATTTATGAGTACTATCACATCAATCGACTTTTTGAAGAAACTACACTTCATGAACGATTTGAATGCAGAAGACGCTATCATAGTCTTAAGACATATTTTCATTCAGATGAACATATTTTCGTTGGCATACAATAGTTATGAAACCAAACGGAATACTTTGATGTTTCCAGATGGGACTGAAATTCCTGAACCAAACGTGATTGGTGTATCCGAAGTGCTTGTTTGTATCTATTGTTTCCTTCATTGAAATTGTTACCAGTTAGATAAATATTTATCTTATTGCTCTATACTATACTGAAATCATTAAATATACCCACCCAGAATTATGAATGAATAATCGGTCGGAAATTAGGAATCATCAGTTTTCATTTTTGAGTTCATCATAATTAACTTCTTGGAACAAAAAGACTGGCTTTGTGTAGTTTGCTCTGCTCAAGCAGCTGGATTTTATCTAAACGAATGCGACGAAGATCAACTTCGAGAGACGCGCGATTCAATTTCCAAAATGAAATGTTTTGGTTCAGACCCCCCGATTCAAGAAGACCTGTAATAGCAAATACTTTTTCCCATGTAATTTTTTTGTTAGTTGAATATACATCTATTCACAAAACACAGCGGTTCAGGTCAATCGACACCTGTCTCAATCCCAAGAGATCAGATCTATAAGATAAGGTGCTAACCGACTCATTAGCCTCATTGTTCTTTGTCTTCACGTCAAACCTTTGCAAGTGTCTCCAATTAATTGACCGACATATGTCATAATACCAACAGATGGTTTCTCTTTATTAGTGGTCCCTTCTGCTCTTATTCTACCTTCATCACACGCTCATTCTACAGAACATCCCATTCGACAATTGTCGTTTTTTGGTTTTTCTTGTTATTCTACTTTCAAACACCGAGATGTCAAATTCGAAACCCATTCCAATATTCAAATTTCCTGGTCTGGTGCAAGAGGTAATTGTGGAACTATTAAGAATTGATGACACGTAAGTTGTTGCAAAAAATATTTATAATTTAATGATTTTTCACCTTAGATTCATACTGGCACTTTGCTCCAAACGGTGTTATCGAGTGTTGCAATATGCTATTCGAAAAAGCAAACATTTATATCAGTTGAAGTTGTGTTTTGGTGACTACTGGAATGAAAAGTATAATTCACATGGTCTACTTCGGATAGAGATACCATCAATAGACGCTACACAAACCATCAGTTTGAATCTGATGAAAGAAAAACCTAGGAAAATTGCATGGACACAAAGTTTCCCCCACACTTCGCTAGTGGAATATAGAGAAAAAGAAGAAGAAGAATCGTTCTCAGCAATGATGGGAAAAACTCCATTTGAAGTAGTTCGTGAAGGAAGTTTGACACGAACTTATTGGAACAACATGAACACTGGAATGAAGGAATTGATTGTATACATATCTGAGCTTTTCGGTAGGCCTTATAGTATTTCAATCAATCATACGTTTCTACTCTCTCCCCTTCGAATCAACCTTCTCCCATTGCTTGATTTACTCAATGAACGGCAACAGACTATTCCTTCTGCGATAGTCTACTTGTCGCCTCGCGAGGATATATTCAAACCCTTATTCGATCGTTTGAATATTGTCGAAGACCTGGTGATCCTTTCCGATATGACAACTTGTGTTAAGAAATATGCTAATCGCAACTGGGAGCACAAAAAGTTGAAATTCCGGTGGGCTCCCTGGATCCATTCTACTCATTTGTTGAGGATGAACTGCAACCGCATAGAAATTGGTTTTTGTGTTTTGCGATATGAAAACTTGAACGTATTTCTGAAGGCATGTGTTGTGGAAATAATGTTCCACATATTTCCCCAACCCGTAATCGTCTAACTCGTAGACTCTAATAATAAGGAAAAGGTTACAACGGTGAATTCGTCGCCAATAAATGAGAAGTTGATCACGTCAATAATTCGAATGTTCTGGTTCCTCGACCCTTGCTTATCATTATGACCATCTCAACGTGGCAAGGTCAAGGAAGCTCTTCACAATTCTATATACAATCAGTTCTGAGTTCTACCATCCTCCCGACAAGCAGTCTACGCAAGAAGTTCTACCGAGACGGCACAGCAGTGGTTTGGCACCAACAAGACGTTCAAGGCCAATGGCTTCAAGATCCAGAGATTCGAACCATCAACTTGTCATTTATTACGATAATGAAGCGTTGTATACCTTACTGGGCTCACTGTCATCCTAAGTTTATGCCATTTGTACTCATTGGGATAGTACATGGGCTCACCACCCCGCAACTGTCTCAACATGGTGCATCGACCGGGAATCGAACCCGGGCCGCCCGCGTGGCAGGCGAGCATTCTACCACTGAACCACCGATGCAATCGGAATAAGAAGGCAGAGACGCTAATACAAGGAAGGCAATCAAACGCGATTGGACAGCACTTGGAAACACGCCCGGTCCTTTGGCACTCCGAGATATCGAATGCCGTCTACTTCAACAACACACCATTTCCATTGAAGACGAAGAAAATATTTCAAACTTTTGACAATCGGTCGATGTTCAGTTACCAACGGGGAGTAATTGACGAACCTCCAGTACACTACCGTTATGGAAGTTCGTCCCCGAGGGCCCCAGTGTTGTGGAAATAATGTTCCACATATTTCCCCAACCCGTAATCGTCTAACTCGTAGACTCTAATAATAAGGAAAAGGTTACAACGGTGAATTCGTCGCCAATAAATGAGAAGTTGATCACGTCAATAATTCGAATGTTCTGGTTCCTCGACCCTTGCTTATCATTATGACCATCTCAACGTGGCAAGGTCAAGGAAGCTCTTCACAATTCTATATACAATCAGTTCTGAGTTCTACCATCCTCCCGACAAGCAGTCTACGCAAGAAGTTCTACCGAGACGGCACAGCAGTGGTTTGGCACCAACAAGACGTTCAAGGCCAATGGCTTCAAGATCCAGAGATTCGAACCATCAACTTGTCATTTATTACGATAATGAAGCGTTGTATACCTTACTGGGCTCACTGTCATCCTAAGTTTATGCCATTTGTACTCATTGGGATAGTACATGGGCTCACCACCCCGCAACTGTCTCAACAGCATGGTTCAATGGTGCTGTTCCCCGACTAGAGCATCTCACAATAGAAAGTCTACGATCAGACAACTTGTACGGAATTTTTGATGGTATACCTCATCAAAATAATCCGATTCGAGTTCTTGCTATTCTGTAAGTTTTTTTTTGGTTTTAGGAAATTTACAAGTCATGTTGGCGTCATTCTAGATCAAGCAGAGAAGAAAATGTGACAATCGCTCCCGTGGATGTTTTTCGAAGCGATGGAGCAGTCGGAACAGTCTTTTACTCCAAAGTATACGAGGAAACTAGAGGTGGATGGAGCAGCTTCCAATTCGATTTCGTGGTTTCCAAATAACCGGTTCCAGAAATGAAATGTTTTTCAAGCATCATCCTTTGTTTAAGCTCCATTGTTCTCGATTTCTAAGATTTTTGAAATAAATATCTGACCTAACTCATTCGAAATATATTGAGACCATGATAAAATTAAACACCGTCAGGTAAATAAAGATGAATATTGTTTTGTGTGAATTGTCCAAATGACAGTAAGGATGAGGTCAACAAACATCTCTCTTACTCGTAAAAGAACAAAACCACACCCCCCCCCCCCTCCCTCTCCATATTTGACCGTCATCGAATGACCTCTGCCTCACCTGTCGAAATCCCAGAAGAACAGGAAGAACAATTATCTCTAGTTTGACTCTCTTCTGCTCATTGTTTCCCTTTCATTTTACTCTTATTCTTCGACAACACCCTTTCAACTCTTCATTCGTCTTCTATTGATTTTTCTCATCGTTCTCTTTTTTAGTTCAAAAAATGTTCATTTCACAAAACATGCCGATTTTCAAACTTCCCGGTCTGGTACGAGAATTGATTGTGGAACGAATGAGTTTTGATGATATGTAAGTTCTAAAAATGTTTCAATTTTGCTTATTTCTTATTACAGGTTTATATTCACGCTCTGCTCAAAAAGATGTTTTGACACAGTAAGAAAAATTTTCCGGTTTTACAAAGATGAATATCAATTGTCTGTGAACTTGGGTGGAATTGAACACGCTTGCGGTTCATTACTAGTAGAAACACCATCAATTAGACAACTGATAACTGTGAGCTCAATGGAAAAATTAGAGTGGGCCCCATTCAAAAAAGAAGAACTGTTTCCTGGAATATTGGGTGGAACACCCTTCATGGGAGTGCGTGAAAACCTTTCCACAAGCACTTTTTGGGAAGACCCAAACACTGGAATGAAGGTACTGCTCTTACACATCACTGAACTTTTTAATGCAACTATTGGGGTATATATTTACCCTTCAAAGCAATTCAGCCCCTTGCCAATTCTCAATTTCATCAATGAACGACAAAAAACTATTCAGTTCGCAAAAGTGTACATGTCGCCTTGTGATGAGAGATACGAAGCTGTATTAGATTGCCTGAATCACGTCAAAGATTTAGAATTCCCACTTGATATGGTGACGTGTATTCTGAAATATTCGAATCGCAAATGGCAACACGAGAAACTGAAATTCGGATGGGCTCCCTGGATCAAAAATTCTCACTTGATGAGAATGAACTGCAACAGTCTCGAAATTCGGTCTTGCAGTGTTCAGCGTAAAGATCTGAATGCTTATTTGAAAGCATGGATTGATGGTGCTGTACCCCGGTTGGAACATTTCTCACTTCTGAGAGTACGACCACACACATGGAACAGCGTATTTAGAGGTATTCTCCATCAAGAAAATCCAGATCGGGTTCTGATGAATTCGTAAGTTTTTTTTGCCTTGTTTGATAACTAAATTTGTACTATTTCAGATTGAACGAAACTCGAAGACCGGTGAAAACTCCAGTAGACATTTACCGAAATGATGGGACCATCGGCACAATTTTCTGCTCTCTGGTGGAGTCGCAACTCGGGTTGAGATCATTTCGATTCGATTTTGTTGTTTGGAAATAATGGTTTCCCATTTCAAAACATTTAGTGTTGATTTCGTTCTGTTTCTGTTTTGTTTCTGCCTTCTCGACCAGGTCAATAAATAAGTTTCAAATTTCATGAGCTAATTCATTTTCTGTTCATACACTCACAATCAAAAACATCTAACTTTTCTCCCAATCCCAAAAAAAAACGAATCTGTTTGATAAGGATCGCATCAATTTTTTGGTCATTATGACCACTGTGTCACCCAATTATGTCCTTAACCCCATCTGCTCTCCCAATTGTCACCTATCGGTCTACCTACACCTCTCATTCTCCTAGTAGAGCAATCTTCTACGCCATATTCGTCTTTTGTTATAAATTCTCTCTTTGTCTTATTTTTTCAACGCTGAGGTGTTGGCAACGAATTTTTCAAATTATCTTTTTGTTCCGATTTATTCATTTATAATCTCAAATCATGAGCGAAAAACACAATCATTTTCGTCGCGAAATCGAAATATTCATGAACATATCGGCTGTTGTCGCCTCACATAATGGCTTTCTCTCATCTAGTCGGGGTCCGAAGTTCTTATTCTGAACACCATTTTTCCATTTATTGCATCCAATCATTTCAGTGTTCGGCCAGTTGATATTAGTCCAATTAAGCCATTTCTCATAGAAACTTCCATCCAAAAATGTCGATTTCACTTCTTTTCCCTCATAGATTTTCTGAAAAAAAAGGGTCTGAATTTCTGTGGCAACTGTTATCGAAAGCTCACCTTTTCCTGCATTTTCTTCTTCTCCAACTCATCGATACGAGTATTGATGGCTCTTGCAAGTCTTATTTGCATTATTTCATCATGTTTGCTCTGGAAGTTCAGTGTTTTCTTTTATGAAGGTAATTATCTGTCACTCACATATAGAAGGTAAGTATGATGCTGCTGAGCCTCATCTAAAGTCGGGTACCCTGCCAGCGCTTCTTCGATTACCGAACGACACTTTGAGCAGAAACTTGGGTCCTTTGCGGTGAACCCCTTCTGAATCCTAAAACGCGTTCAGTTAACAACTTTTCAAATCAAAATTCAATTTATTATTACCAAAAGTAGCCGCACGCATTATGTTTATAAATCATTTGTTTCGAACTGGCTGGATAGAATTCCGAGATGTTCACTTCGTTGGACATATCCTAAAAAATAAATGGGTAGAGCATACAAAATCTGATAAAAAGGATGTTAAGGTGATTAATCATGAGAGGTACACTCCTAGGAAAGCCAATGGGTAGCGTATGTCTGTCACGCTTAATTCAGAAATTTGCCCGTTTTTCGCAGAAGCGGTGTAGGTTTTTGATGGATCTTTTTTCTTGGGTTGGTCAATTTTAATTGAGTTTTTCTCTTCAATTTCAAATTGAGGTTTAGATTCATCATTTGTTTCATGCTCATTTGCATTTTTAGGCTCTCATCTGGTTTGACACGAAACTAAAACAGGTTTCAAATCAGAAAATGTGAAAAAGAGAAACCAAAAACGCGCTGTATCATCATATCGAGAATTGTGTCGAACTACTCTAGTAATGTCCAAAGCTGAAAAGTAAAAGAGCCAATTTCTTTTTTGAAAAAAAAGTTCTATACGAATAATAATATTGGGGCGTTTATTGGAATTAATTTTCTTGGGTAAAACATGAAAAAAGTTCTCCAATCAGGATTTCAGTCTAGTTTTTATGATTTTCTTGGAGTTTTAAAAGTTGTATAAGTATTGTGGTTTTGGCAAGCCTATGTGGTATATTCTGATACAAGGGATAGCTACCAAAGCTCTATCCAAAGTTTCTCGAAAACATTTCAAAAACGGTATCTAACGTTTTGATCAAATCGGAGCAACTTTTCTAAAAAACATTAATTGGTGCAATTCTATTGGAGTGTTTCCAGAATACCAGGAATTTATTCCCTTTAAAGGTGGTAGAACATGAAAAAAAATAATTTTTCTAAAATTTCAAAATTAGATACCTCTGGTGGGTTTGAACTCAGGGCCAGCCTGGCTCATCACCAAACACGCTACCGGCTGCGCTATGCGACCGGAAAAGCACGACGACCAAGTTTGCATATAACTGCCGGCAGAGAAAAAAGTCCCCGAACAGTCCCCGTAGACTTTCATGTTCCACCACCTTTAACTGATAGTCTATCCGATTTGAAAAGCAGCTCTCTTTCTCAAATTCATTAGTTGAAAACCCGAAAAAAGAAATTCATCATCATTTCGTAAAGTCAAAGTGATTGTCAACTCAAACATATATCCAACTTCTAAAAACCCAAGAAAAGACGAAAAACTATGCTCCGAAAGGAATGGATTTTCGAGTCTGTTTATGTTCTTTTTATGGTTATTTCCATGCTATTTGAACGTCTTGGTTCCACCTAATTCTTTCTACCACCACTCGATTAAATGGAGAGAAACGAAGAAGTTTTTGATGGGGAGGGGAAGGGCTCAGAACATTTTATGTACTTTTTTTGGGGTCGCTCTTTTAGAAGATTGGAATGAAGGAGGCAGGGAAAGACAAAGTTTTCAACTTTTAGAGCTTTCAGATCCGGATTAGTTTCGCTCAGTGTTCGGAGTACTTCCTTTCTTTTTTGGTATCAGAGCCAGTAGGAAAACTCATCTGTTCCTAGTTTCAGTTTTTTTGTTTTTTTTTCATAAGTGTTTCTTTGGACTACACAATTATCCAAATTAAAATCTCCCTTGTATAAATTTCCTTATTCCTCCCTCATTAATCAGTTATCAAACTCTATTTCTTTTTCTTACTTTTTTTTTCCCACACACAAGTTCTCACCTCACTCCATTCCCCTTCACTTCATTTCTTTCTTCTTTCCTCATTTCAAACAACAATTCTCTCGAGCCAAAAAAATTATAGAGGCGTACATCGTCAGTACATATATACATATACATACATATGAAAGCCTTCTCGTAATCATTACCTTTCTATGTTCTCATGAGAAAAAGGAGATGAAGGGGAGGAGTGGTGTATGTAGTAGCTCCTTTCACTTTCTTTCTCAATTTCCGATGAGAGCACCCCACTTCCCCTTTCTTCGTTCACTTCTTTTTTACTTTTTTTGTTTTCATATTTCGTTTTTTAGAATATGAATCAAAACGAAGATGTCTCCCTTGGAGCGGAATCTGGTGACCATGACAACGAAGTCATTGATGAGAACACTCCAAGTGCAACAACTCAGGATATCCCAGATGACCTCCCCCAACTGTATTCGTCGTCGAAAGGTGGATTCACATGCAGATACTACTATCCGGTGGGAGCACCAATCGAGCATGTACGAGAGTTTATCAGAGCTTGGATTCGACGACAACATGAGAGAAATTAATGTCGTTTGTTCAAAAATTGGATGTTTCCTGGTTAATTAACTTCAATTCGAATAAATTTTGTTGATAAAATTGACTAGTTTTGATAAAAATGGTGGTAACTTTCGTTGGAAGAAGACTGAACAAAAAAATCGGAAAGACAAAAAAAACCGCCGCGGTTATAGGCAATCAAGATTCTGGCGCCGCGTAGCTCAGTTTTCTATCCTGCTAGACAGCCTCTAGGTTCAAGCCCATCAGTGGTAACTACTATCAAATTTTCCAAGTGATTTGTTTCGAGTCAACTAGAAATATCTCGAGAATTGAGAGGTCTAAACCAGTTACTAGCAAAAGTTTTGGCTGAATTAGTGAGCCTTCAATTGTGAATAATTTCTCAGATGAACAGAATTCTCCAAGTTTTTAAAAGCTTGATTCTTTGTGACCACTTGTTTTAATTTCAAAAACCTTCAACGTCCCCGAAGCCCCACAGAAAACAAAAATTGACCAACCTGGATCCTCATTTTGATCAAACTATCGCTTCAGAAAGCATTCAAACTCTTGAATTTAAAGAATAAATAGAGTCAAAGGTCAAAATTCAACAATATTTGATACCTTCTTCCAATTACACATGAGACGAGTATCACCCGGGCAACCATTCTGGATTAGTGTCTACTCCGTCTAATTACACCTTTGTGATTCTCTCGAAAAGTCATACATGATCGACCTCATTTATTATTTTTTCACAAAGGTTTTCAGTTTTTCATTTTCAGAAAATGAACTTCATATTTTTTTTGTTTACCGTCTCACATCAAATCCAAAACTCGAAAACAATGAAACATCATCACTCACCTGATAAACTTCTCGTAACCAGTTTTTTGTTTAGCGAGAGCACAACCAATATGATGAATATATTCAGTATACAATACAGAAAAACATATAAAAAATGAATAGACAGAGCACAGAAAAAAAATGAGAAAATCACGCTAGGGAAATTATGTGGCTCCGCGCGGCACATACCTATAATTATCGGAATTTCGGCGACGATGTGTGACAAACAAATGTTAGAGGTGACGAAGAAGACCGGAGATGTGACTTGACACCGAAATGAGATTCAGATGAAGATGAAGCAGCCTTTTTTGTTTTCATATTTTGGTTTTTTAGAGGTTCACCAGTAAAAAGGGAGAAAATTTTACGGGAAAGGCTTGGAAGAGCTCCTGGAAGTCTTCAAATTTGAACCAGTGGGAGGTGGTTTCATTCAATTTCTTCAGTTGAATGCAACAAGATATCCTTCCGGTTTGAAGATATCAGTCTTCACTTTCAATAATATTAGCGTGCTCATCTCATGCTTTGTTGTCAGTCTCCCCAATTTCGAAGAAAACTTATTTGTCACTGAACTTCCAGTTTACTACCTTGACACTCTAGGATGATTCACCAATTTTTCATTTTATTGTTGCAATTTTCGGAATACCCGATTCATCATTTTTTAGTCTTTACACTAATCAGTCTCTTCTTTTCTCCTACTCACTGATAACACACTAGAAGCACAGTGTCATAATTTTGATCAGACTGAAAACACTTTTTCTTCACTTATTCTTCTTTTCTAACCTAAATCAAATTAGCTTGATCCATTGAATTTCATCTTTTTCAATTTTGGAAAATTGCTTGAATGCCTGTTTTTGAGGTTTATGTCTCAAGTTTTAACTCATAAAGTACTAAAAACTTTAAACTTATTGTCTTGAACTTGAAAGTTTCTTATCAGTTCGAAAGATGATTTATCATGGTGTCTCGCACCTACAAAAAGCGATGGAAAGTGGGTTTGGAGAGCAGAAAATATGTTTCGAATTCTATTTTTTGTTGTATTTTTCAATAGTTTTTATGGAACTGAAGGAAGCCAGAATTACACAACTTGGAAGGTAAGTCTAATTTTTCTCATTAATAGAATGATGTCTCATTTTTTATTCTTTTATGCCAAAACCTCCGAATATTTGGAATATGTTCTTCAATTGTGAATTTGAGAAGAAATTAAAAATTTTCCGATAAAAAAACTAGTTCAGTCAATTTTTCAAAATTTCCAGGACCTCATTCTCCCTTCAATCCCACATTTGAATTACACTGGAGTATCTGAACAATGTACAAAAGACACGAAACTATGGCTATTCTCGTTGGAAAAGTTCGTCCTAGAGTCCGAAATATGTATGTCTGGCGGAAAATGTGACCTGAAAGTTTTGGAACATAATATTTTCGCAGCACAGCGTGAGTTTTTTTTTAATTTTTAAATCAGTGAACGATTTTCTGAAAACAAATAAGAAACAAGAAAACTCAAATAGAGCTGCACCATTCCAGAACTCGACTCCTTCGGCCGGTTATTCCAACCTGGATTCCTTGAACTTGAAACCACTTTTGAAGGAAATTATCAAGAATGCGAACGTATCAGTGGTCAAAAATACGACACAAACTACTGTTATATGGCTCTCCGACCCAAATTCCACAATCCATTTTCCTCGTTGCCTTATCGATCAGCTGTATGCATGCCAAGATCCTGCAAACATCGGGACCTTCCGATATTGTATAATCAGTTGGGATCAAAACTTTTCACTGCAAGACTTGCATTATGTGTTCATAGAGATGTGGAAAAGGATTCTGCGTTCTGGGGATTCACGTAAGTTTTTCTGTTTTCAGGTGATGTGAAGAACAGTTAATTTTTAGGGTGTTTATGATAATAATGGTTTCGATAGCGGTACTGGCAACTTCTGTGGATTTTTTGAGGGAGTCAGTTTATGAGAAACAGAGTGGAACTGAGAAAAATATTGGTAAGTTGATAGGACTACATGCGGATACGTAGACATATCATCACTTTTGAACTTCCAGCTCTCAAACTCCTCCTGGCCTTTTCCTTCTGGACAAATGCCTCCCAAATATTGTCAGTCAAAGAGCACAAACCCGGATTCATCAAGTCTTTGGATTGTATCCGTGCATTTTCCATGTCATGGGTAGTTGCAGGACACTCTTTGATGTATTTTGAGTTTGGAGGTGTGTTTCCTGAAATTCGGATAAGGTGTTTTAAAAATTAATCCATTCAGAAACCCTAATGCCCCTTGGCGATGTTGCAAAACACATCTGGAATCACTTGTTCCTGAATGCAGTTTTATCAGTTGACACTTTCTTTTTGTTGTCTGGAATTGTAGTCGCATATCTGTTTTTCAAGGTGGGTCCTGCTCTGAAACAATTTCAGCTATTTATTTTTCAAATTTCAGCAAAGACCAAAACCAAATCAAATCAAAAGTCCATTGACATGGGCACTATTTTATCTCCACCGATACTTGAGACTAACTCCTCCTTATATGCTTTTCATTGGATTTTTTGTTGTCTACGGCCCGTATATCCAAGGGCCTTATGCCGCTTGGATGTGGAGTAAGCCCATGGTTTTCATGAAACTCCCTTTAACCCCATTTTTCAGACATTCTGATCCGTCAAACCGACGCTTGCAAAAACCGATGGTGGCGCAATCTTCTCTACATTAACAACTATGACACGGATCAGGCTACAACCTGTTATGGAGTGTCCTGGTACCTGGCAGTAGACACTCAATTGTACATTCTCGCTCCAATTGTTCTGATCGCTCTCTACTTTTCATTTGCAGCAGGTTATTATTTGAAAATCAAAAATCTTCGCGGATTTCGAAATGTTTCCATTTTTAGGTGTGGTTGCAATTGTGGCTGGGTGTGCCGGAAGTATAATTACTACATATGTTTTGTATGGAACATATGAGAACATGTCTGCCGATTCATATCATGATGAGTGAGTTCTGGGACAAAGCAAGATCAAGAAACAGGACTTTTGAATTAAGAACACAAAACGATTTTTGAGCAAGCCAATTTTTTTTTGTAGCTCCTATATTTGTAATATTTCAGTGCCAGTGGACATTTTACCAACATGATCTACCAACGCCCTTGGATCAGATGCACCCCTTACCTAGTCGGACTCCTCACTGGATACCTCATTGCCACCTACGGAAAACGTCAAATTCGATCAAACTGGGCAATTTCCGTTGTTTGTTGGATACTTGCTTTTGGAATTGGATTTGCTTGTTTACTTTCCAACTATGATTATGATAAAGGATCATATTGGAGCCCATTTGCCAAGGGTACCTTCTATAATTTCTCAAGATTAGGATGGGCAATTGCAGTGTCATGGGTCATTATTGCAAATCATTTTGGTTGGGGAGGTTAGTAACTTTAGAAGATTCTGGAGGTTGATAAAGAGAGTTCCAGGTCCAATAAATTCATTCATGTCCCATCCAATTTGGCAGCCATTTGGACGATTATCGTATTGTGCCTATATTGTACATTGGATGGTCCTGTACTACTTTTTGAATGTTGGAGATAGACCCATCCAGTATTACAATGCGTGGCAAGTGGTAAGTATTCGACGAAAAAACCTTTCAAACAAGTCATTTTCAGTACTGCCATTACGCCATTCCAGCCACGGTCCTCTCCTATTTCGTCGCTTTCTTCTGGAGCTGTCTCTTCGAAGTGTCCACTTTGAAGTAATTCGTCATTCTCTTCCAAATCTTGACCCTAATCTCTTCTGATTCCAGACTTGAAAAAATGTTAATCGAAGCTATTCTGGGTCTTGGCTCCAGAAGTGGCTCCACCCCTGGTTCCTCCGAAAAACCAATTTCCGTCGAGTCGCAACATGAGAAAGGACAGAATGCATGGGATATAGAGCCGGAAAGAGGAGACTCTAAGCTCTGAAAGTGTTTCTGGTGCTGATCTTTTTCTCATGCCTTGTGACATACACCTCTCGAAAATATTCTCACGCTTTTGTCCATAATATCTTTCTCTTGCTCCCAAATTTTTCATTGAGCTCCAACTTTTTTTTCACTTCTGCTCCTTGTTGATTGATGTCTTGCTTCGAATAAGTTGGTCATTGAATTAAAAATTATCTGCTGTTTTTTCGCGGTGGAGACCTTTTTGGTTTTCCAGAATTGTTTTTTTTTCCAGACAAGTGGTCAGGATCAATTTAATAACATAGTAATAGAATGTGAAAAATATCCAGACCAGGTCAACAAGTTATCCCGTATTTCAGTTTCTTTGTGGGTGCATTTTCTCATTTCATCAGTTATTTGAAAAAAAACTTCTGGAAAAAAATGGAATTCGATGTGAGAATGAAAATAAGAAATGAACTTCGGAAGTCCTGGATTATTGAAGGTATCCTCGTGATCAAAAGTCGAGATGTCGAGTTTCTGAAAAACCTAATTTGAACTAGACTTTTCTGAAACTACACTGTTCTTTAGATAACTTTCAGATCATTCGTTCCAACTAAATCCCCAGTTTTCTCAAAGATCTTCTTATTTTTTTCTATTTTTGTACTTTCTAGATCTATCTCCCGTACTTCCTGATCCGATTCTCTTCACCCATAAGCACAATTTTCAAGTCACGAGGCACGCATATCCTGCTGTTTTCTTCTGTTTCATCTGTTATTTTTTCCTCAATGTTCCTACAGAAATCCATGCACATTTTGAATGAAGAACGCATGCCTTCTGCTTCCGGCCACAATTATTTTTCCCGAAAAAAAATGAATTCTGTTGAACCGTTGAACCCCTTGTTAAGCTCCACCTATCCCCATTTTTTTCAGTATAAAAGTGGAGGAAATTGGGATTGGAAGCTCATTTCCGTTATTCAAGAATCATCTTTGAAAAAGGACTTTGATTTTCCAAAGTTATTTGCCAACATCATCCCCAAAATGTCATCAAATTGTGAACCTGAGCCTTCTACCACTGGGATCTTGTTGGTTCTCAAAATTACTCCATTGATTGCCCTTCCATTTTTCATCTTCGCTGGTTATATTTTGGCATTCAAATCCAGCAAACATCTTCAGCCAACAAAGAGAGCATACGCGTATTTTTTGATCAGGTATGGAAAATTAGAGCGGATTCATACTTGTTAGTCATTGTAAAAAGATGAGTGGAGAAAGTTTCGAAGACTAGGAATTAGACAGCTTGCGTTTCCAAAAAGGACTGAAGGAATACTAGAAATCAAATTCCAGCAAGTTCGCAAGTCTCCTCTTCCTCTCCGCCGGTATTGCCCCAATCCTTCACACTCCGTCGTGGGGGTTCCAGTGCACAGGTTTCCTTCAAATCTTTGATGCTGTCAACCCGATGTGGTCAATTATTGGTAGCATGTACTGCCATCTAGGTAACTCTTCTATAAAAACTATGTTCAAATGCTATTTTCAGTTATGCTGTTCTTTCTAGTGCAAGTCATCAATACCCGTTGTGAAGTTATCGAAAAGTTGTCTGCTATGGCATATGAAGAAGAGAAGAAAATGTTTTTCTTGATCAGAGCTTTATTGAAAGTTTTGTACTTTTTCATTCTATTTTCATTCTGGTGTTTACTTCTGACATTGGGATTTGGAGAAGAAGACGTTCAAAGGAGATTAAGGCAGACTGCGGAGAAGGTAACCACTAGTACACACTTGACTTTCTCCTCTTTTCTCTGACCTAGAATGCCTAGCCCCCTTTTGTGGAGACCGCATCCTCCTCCTCCACCACTCATCTCCTTTTTTCTTTGACTCTCTCTTTACCCCTTTGCGCCGAAGCCTCCTTAGCACAGGTCATTCGTGGGTAGATCCGTTCAGGATGAGCGTTGTATTATAGGTCGTTACGGGTCCATAACGACTCCGTTTGCGGACGAGCGTTCGCAAACGGTCCGTAAATTTCAGTCGCAAACTGACCGTATACGGCTCTGTGCTTGTACCAATTCTTTTTGTTCCTAGAAGTTTGTAACTTCATCAATTTTCTTTTTTTAAAGCACCAGACTCTTAAAGAACAGAAAACAAACGGAATGGTAAAAACAGATCAAAATTTTAGACATCATTTTCGCAAACGGGTGGGTTACGGATCCGTAACGAGAGTCGTTTTTGATACCGATCCGGACCGTGCGCGGCTCCGGTGCATCCGTAACGGATCGGACGCGAACGACCTGTGTAGCTCAGTTGGTAGAGCGTGAGACTTTTAATCTTAAGGTCAGGGGTTCGAGTCCCCTAGGTGGCTTGACTTTTTGTTTTTTTCTTTCAGAATAAAGCCAAAGGAGCCGCTTGTCCTACTTTCTTCTTCTTGGACACTGAATCATGGCGCCTGATTGTTTCAATTATCTCAATTGTCTTCTTGCTAATTATTTTCTTGGTCTTCTCAATTGGATACCTATCAGGAGTGTATCATATCCTGAAGAAATCAAAAATGAAAATTTCCAAAAAGTTTTGGAAGATTCAGACTGGATTTTTGTCGTTGTTGGGGATCCAAGTAACCTTACTTTTTTGCTTTTTGCTGTTCCTTCCCGTATGCTTTTTGGCTCTCAAGACACCAGGATCTGAATCGAGTGAGTTTTGAAAAAATATAGGAAACCGATATGAAAAAGAGTTCAGCATCCCTGACCATCCTTTTATTTATTGCACATCATGGTACCGTCTCAACTATCACTTTCACTATTGCTCACCGTTTCGTCCGATCAAGAATTCTTCGGGTCTATAATAACTGTGCGTTGCTTTTGGAATTATTATTTCAAAACTTTGACAACCTACTTTTTAGGTGTACCAAAACCTCATCGTGTTGGGATAATTATCGACACTGATCGTTTGGACTATCAATCTACGGCTCAAACCCAAGTGTTTACCGTTATCACTGACACCACTACTGTTTGATTTTTTGCATCGATTTTTTTTACAAACGGAATGCTGATACGGTTCCCGAGAAACCGGAATAAATCTTTTTTTATTGTTGTCATCAAAAATTAATTGACCGTTTCCATGAAAAACCTTTTCTCAAATTACCACTATTCTAACATCCCGAGACAGGTGAAAGTCTTTTCAAATCAAATGGTTTCGTGCTAAATCGTACAAATGCCCTCAGTTCTCTGGACGATCTCGTTTCCCCAACGTCATTCGTATGTAGTATGATTGCATTTGCATTTTCTTGATTCCGATTTTACACCCCTTGTGGCTATTGGAATTGAACTTTTCATCTCTCTCTCTCTCCGTTTACCTGTCCATCTTTGAAAGTGACCAGGCATCGGAGGGCATTCTCACGCGCATCATCAAGCTATATAAATACAGGATTCCCAGAAAAAAGAAATCAAGAAATCATTGAATTTTTGATCATTCTCCAAAATGAGAGAGGATATTCAGTGTTTACGTGGTATTGCTATCATACTTGTTTTTCTATTTCATCTTTCTCCTAGCCTATTTCCAAATGGTTTTTTGGGAGTTGATATGTAAGAATAAATACTTTTTTTCGTGAAAAGATAAAAGATTTCCAGATTTTTTGTAATCTCTGGATTTCTGATGGCTCAAAACTTGACTCGTTCAGAACTAAAAGACGCTTCGGGGTTTCTAAATTTTTACTACAAAAGGTGGATACAAACAACTAGTTCTAAACGAAAATTGAAAATAATTTTCAGGTTCCGAAGAATTTTACCTCTCTACTATCTGGTTATTTTCATGACTGTTATCATGGTACACTTGTATTTGGGAGATTTTTTGTGGGAAAACAACAATCGATACTCATTGGCTTCACTGTTTTTAGTAACCAATCAATTGGTAATTCATGATCAATCGGATTATTTTAAAGAAGTAATGTTTTGAGTCTCCAGTAAATTCAATCTAGAATTTACTCAAAATATACTCAATTCAATATTCAGTTCCTTGCCGAAAGAGACTCCGTGAACGTATTTCTTCATCTGTGGTCACTATCTGTTGAAATGCAATTTTATCTTCTGGTTCCAGTCATTTTCTTTAGTCTGCAGTTTTTGAAGCATGACATTTTAAAGGTAACTCTCCCTATTTTTTCTCATGAAGTTTTTTTTTCTGTTACAGCTCATTGCAGTTTCTTTAATAACAGTTTTTGGATTTCTTGGATTTTCCCTGGTCATGGAGAAGTTTGCTTTCAATTTCATGTTCCTCCGATTGTGGCAGTTCAGTGCTGGATTCATGGCCTTGTTCTGGTCAAAAGTCAACAGAAACTCCCAACCGAAGAAATCAGATACTTCAAATATAAACTCTTTGAATAACCCAATCACAAAAGAAGGTTTAGTAATTACTTCCATTGCAGTCATTTCATGTTGCTTGCTCCCACAAAAGATACCTGTGCAAACTCTAAGACCGCTGGTTACTTCAGCTTCTGCAATATTGATTGGTTGCGAGTCTAGCGATTTTAAGGTATTTTCAGTGTGGCAACCATAATTCAATAAAGGAAAAAAGATCAAAAAGTTATCTGTCATACTGTAGGAAATGTCCAATCATCAAATAGAGAACACCCAGATTGAATCAGATAATCGTTGCATGTATGTTGGTTGTCCGATTTTATGGTCGGCCGTTTTGAAACGTCATATAGGGGGTTCAAAAAGTGGAATTTTCGTTCAACGTGTTACAGAAAGGGATTGAAAAGCAAAAAAAACGGAACTGATCAGAACGTCAGGTCCCAGTTGTGAAAAGTTTTCTCATATTTCAGTTGCTCAAATCGAAAACGTTATCCTACATTGGTGATATTTCCTATGTAATGTATCTTGTTCATTGGCCAATCATTGCAATATTTTCAAGCTCAACACTTCATAGCTACTTATTCTGCATTTGTGAGTATACCGCATAATAATACGTCATCCTATTCCTGCATTATAGTGACAACTCTGCTATCATCTGTCCTACTTCATCACCTATTTGAAAAACGATACCTGAAAATGGAATGGCGAGCATTGGTCCCTTTCGTCATTGCATTGATATTGTTCAACTCTTACTTGCAAAATAGTATCAGAAGACACAACTTCTGGAATGCCCCGTTTCCAGAGGAGCAACAAAATATTATTGACAAAAATAAAGCGATGCTTCCCTTTTCTTGGACGAATGACTCGGTTTCAATGGAGTGTTTTGAGGATGGTCAAGCGGAATATTTTGATAAAGGAATCAAGTTTGCACATGGCAGTTGCCCAGTAAGCTCATTTTCTTTTTCTAAAAGACCTTCTCATTGATCAATTTCAGAGAGGCAACGGAACGACATCAATTATGTTGATCGGAAACAGTTACACTTTGAGTTTCAAAAGTTCAATACGAAATTCCTTCCACGACAATTTCTCCGATTTCCGTTACATCTCTTTGTCACGTAATTACACTCTTGAAACGTTCCAATATTTTAATCTTTAGAAGGGTATGGCTTCTACAATGACTCTACAGTATCTAGGAGAAACATGGAAATATTTAGAGAACAAGTAGAATTGCACAAGCCGGATGTGCTCTTTATTTTGTCCAAGTAAGTTGTTTCAAGTTGTGGTGAAACTCAAAAACTCAGGTTTCAGACACTCGAAATCTTTGCAAGCTCCAATCAAGGATAACGATGAACTTCTCAATCAAATGAAGGAAAATATTGCCTTCTTTGAGAAATTCACGGATAAAATCTATATTCTAGGATCTCATCCTGTATACAGATCGAATTTCCTTGGTTATTTTCTCCAGTACATTGTGAATCAACCGGATGAAATAGAGTCTCTTCATGTCAATAAACATGCATCAGACTATCAATTAAGGAATGTCAAAAGACGGTTTAGTATGATCAACTGTACTAAATGTCATGTAAGGATTTCTGTGGAAATTCTGGTAGTAACTGATTATTTTTTGCAGTTCTTCGACTTGAGTCATGTGTTTGTGGACAACGACAAATATCTAACTTTTGATAGAAATGAAATGTTATCCTATGTGGATAATACCGTACATCTATCAAGTGTAGGGGTGAAAATGTGCAATCCAGTGATTGAAAAACTCGCAAAGGAAATCATGGATGGAATGTAAAATATTGACGATACGAAACATAAAATAAATAGAACAGCGGGTATTAAAATTTTCAGTTCTCGTATTTCGTGCATTATCTCAAAATAAATAGTTCAAAAACTGGTCGAAATTCTTCTCACATCATTCATTTCTCAGACGATATTTTCAAACTTCTCTTGAGAAATGTCAGTGGGTCCCAGGGCAACCTTCAATTAAGCATAATCATCACATACATACATCTGTATCAAACTCTGCTTCTCTATCCAACTTTTTTCAATAATCTCTTTCTTTTCGACACATTTCCATCGATCTGGCTCTTCTCACAGATGCCCAAACTCCCTACTCATACCACAATGGCTCCGGAAGTTCCTAACTTATGTTCTATGTCCAATTTGGACGATTCGGTCAAGTTTTTGATATTTCGAATGGTCCCAGTGATCAGTATCCCATTTTATTTGTTGGCATGGTTGCTGGTAACAAGAAACAAATCGAAAGTGGTGCAGGCGGTACGGAAGCACTATTTGAGACAAATGCTGATGTAAGCCACTATTCTATTTCAAGTTCCAAAGTGAGAATCAATAGAAGTCATGTTTCCAGAAACTACATATCTGTCGTTCTCCTTTGCATAATCGTTTGTCCAGTCTTGGTGCCACCTATCCCAGGGTACATCATGACTGGTCTTTTGGCTCCCCTCCAACTTGACGCGGTGTATCCACTGGTTATGATGACTCATATGGTTTTGTGTAAGTTGGAATTCGAGTCTGAACTTGATTTTACCGGTGCTTTGTGCTAGACAAGAGGGCAATTTCCAAATCAGTAATTACAAGTTTCCCAAAACGGGCAGAGCTCCACAAAATATTCTATTCACACTAACTACCATTTTTTCAGTGGTTGCCTGTGCTATCATCAAGCTCTTCAAACATCAACTCGTCACTCTATCTGACTTTCGGTACACTAAAAAGTACGAACTACCCGTCAGAATCATCAAATGTATGTACAATCTTTGCTATGTTATGATAATCTTCGTTGCTCTTGCAATTCTCCCCACCCTGTCTATTGATTTAAATATGCAAGAGTTTAGACAGGGAGCGTTTGAAGTAAGTTGTTCGAATGTACGCGGGTGCAACAACATTTTCATTTTAGTACTTCCAAAATCCACTAGTTCTATGCGAGGAGATGTTTATCGCGGATCCACGTCATTGGAAAATTTATGTCCCTTATTTTATGTCAATCTCGTTTGGAGGATTGTGTTTTGTGACCGGTGTGAGTAGTGTGGTCACTTGCCTAAAGATGATCTATGACTCTCGGAAAATGGTATCAAGAGACACTTTGATTATGCAGAGAAACTTCACATTCATCTTGGTTTATCAGGTACAACTCATAAAAAGTGATTGTACTGAATTTTAGATTAATTTTAGGCTCTGGTCTGTGTGATTTTCATCATCATCCCGCTTGGTACAGTATCAACACTGTTCTATGTGGATATTCTGATTTCTGGTGAGTGAAAAAGTGAGAACCTGATGTAAACCATAACCATTTCGCTGGCAAACAGTCACAAACGGTACTAAACACTCTCATAATGTTGACTGTCCCCTGACTCTTGTCTACCACTTTATCATCATACAACAGAGCCTCCTTAGCTCAGTTGGTAGAGCGTGAGACTTTTAATCTTAAGGTCAGGGGTTCGAGTCCCCTAGGTGGCTTGACTTTTTTATTTTTTGTTCTCATAGATCTCTGATCATTTCGTGGCGCTATCTGCTTTTTCGAAAGCATTTTTCTCCTGAAATCGAAACATTTTGAAAAGTTTATTAGCTACGTCAGCTGATAAATTTCACTAGCAGCCTGAGGCACTGGCTCCACTCTTGAACTTCTTGAAAATGACGAAAATATGCTTCTCGATTGACCAATGAACAACTTCTTCCGTAGAATATCCACATTCTGTTTATTGCAGGATATATAGGAAATTTGAACCAGAACCGGTGTAGAAATGAAGTCGTAAACGAGGAAAAAATAGAGATACTGAAACTGAACAGTGAGATTTTTTAAAGTTTGTTTTATATACATTTTCTAGAGGGAAACTTCCCAATCCATTGTAGAAAATAACCCAAGAATGTGACTGAAAACGGGAAAAGTGGTCAGAGATAACTGATAGTTTTCAAATTTACCATTTTGAATACCACTATTGACAGTGTTTGATAAAGAATATAAACTTGATGGTTATTCTGTGAAGACTGAGCAATGTTATTCAGTTTCCGGATTCTCCACATGATCGGAATATAAAGGAATGCAGATATAAACAGCAGTATATTGAGAGAAGCATAGAAAATCTGAAAATCAAAATCCAGCGAAACTAGAACCAAGTAGAGCAAAGCGTACCATGTAGGTAAATCCAACCAATCCATCCACTTTTCCGTTTCCGTCTTGGTACGCGTACCATCCAAAGAATGCAAAATGAACGATATAAAAAAAGAAATAGGTCAATGGAAACAAAATTTCCCTCTTCTTTCCCGTTAATTCTATATACTTTTTTATATTTGGGAAGAAAAATAGCAGGAACCTTTGAATGGATAGAATAGCAACAAGAAAGTTGTGGGCTTGCACAAATATAACCAACAGTCCTATTATAAACATTGATGGTGGTGCCATGAAGTTAGCAAGGAATGACGTTTCTTCAGAATTTATAATTTTAAATAAGTAGAATAGAAAAAAACATGTGCCA
>GL379912.1:47515-65965 GCA_000143925.2 Caenorhabditis brenneri | reverse complement strand
ACAAATCTCGGTGGGACCTATCGCTTTTTTGATTTTTGTTGAATGGAGGTTAGAAGACAATTTTTTATGACGTGGTGAATCAGAGATCAGAATTTTTCTCCCGAATTCAAATAACGTTAGTGTACGACGAAGTTAGACAGTGATTGAAACAGCAGCTGAAAAAAGCCATCTCGACTCCGAGTTGTTTTACTAGTCACTCCATTTACCGATTTTCTCTATGCTGGGAACTCAAGATGTCACAGAAGAAATCGTTGATTTCGAGACTCCTTCCTATTTAATCCATCATTATTATATCACTGGAAGTGTTGCGTTCATTTTGAGCAGTTTCGTTATTCATTTGATCTTGAATCATAGTGGGAAACTTGATTCATATCGATTCTTTTTGTTGACTTTCCAGGTAAGTGCAAATTCTAAGGGTGTATGATTGATCGAATACTTTCAGATATCATGTCTTGTATCTGATTTAAATATTTCAATTTTCGCTCAACCAATAACATGGATTCCAGTTTCCGCTGGATATGCCCATGGGATTGGACACAGTATATTCGGACTACCTTCCTATATTCTTTGGGTTTGAATATATTTGTTTTTAGATGGTTTTTTTTCTCAATAAGCAGCTAACTTTCAGACAATGCTAACTTTCTTCCTCTCTGGTCAAATTGAAGTTCTAACTATTTGCTTCTTCCGAAAACACAGGGCTATAATGAATTTGAGGAGCAACTCGGCGTCTTCAAATGGGATTTACATTCTGATATATTTTTTATGTATGTCTTATTCGTGCATTATTTCTTTGGCCATTCATCTGAGCGTGGAAAGTAAAGAAGAGCAATTAAAAGCTCTAAACGAGGTTCAAACTATGACAAAGTCCAGATTTTAAAGAACCACTTTCAGCTCTATCCACTTGTAGCAGCGAAAGTTCAAACATTTCCTGAGTTTGTTTTCTATATTGTCAACATTTATATGATGATTTATTACGTCCTCATATTTGTTGGGACTGTCAAAACTGGAATTATCGTTACTATTCTTCTGGCACGGATGTTGAAAGTACTGAAAGAAGTTCAGAATCAGATGTCTCGAAACACCTTGTCACGACACAAGACTGCGCTGCAATGTTTATTTCTGCAGGTGAAAACCATTGAAACTTTGAACTCACACTACTGATCAGGCACCATTTAGAAAAATTATTTATTCTGTGTAATTTCAGTTCATGGCGACTCCTGTCGCCTTCTTTCCTGCTTGTGGATTGGCTATCACAATCACATATCCAAGTGCTTATTCTCAACGTATGAATTGGTATCTATTATAAACAAAAGGGCTTTATTTTCAGCAGCGAGTTGGATAGCAATCATGATCATGACTACACATTCCATTCTGAATTCTTGTGTGGTAATAATAACTTATCCGGAGTTTCGTAAAAGGGTCTTCTTCTGGAAGATGAGTCTGTAAGCTTTTGAATATTTTTTTCAAAAAAAAAATTTTTTTTCGTTCAGCACAACAGTAAAAGTTCCATCAGTGCGAGTCTCGGAGAACAATTTGGTCGGATGAGAGTATCACACCACGGATACAATTTTTTATACCACACTTCGCATAATTTTCCTCTATTCTACTTTTTCACTTGACGAAAAGTTATGAAAACACAATTATTTGCGTAGACATTGTTTTCGTGGTTAGCTTCCACTTTCCTCGCAATTATGGCATTTTCAGAAGGGTCCAATTTGCACGTAATTGGTAGTTTGTCCTTATTTTTCTTCTTCTTTTCCACATGAATTCGTATTTGGTACGTTGTTACTCATGAAGCAAGACAAATGTATTCTGTTATTCTAGTCTGACTTAAAAATCTGATTTTCTGATTCTTGGTAGCCATTTTGAAGAATGGATTCCCCGCAATTCCTCGCCAGCTCTCTTCATTTCATGACATGTCTTGAAGTTCCAGTGCATCTATTCGGAGCTTACTGTATCATTTTTAAAACACCTTCTACAATGAATTCTGTAAAATTTTCAATGTTGAATTTACACTTTTGGAGTGTTTTTCTAGATTTATCGATCAGTCTATTAACAACTCCATATGTCCTTTTCCCAGCTCTAGTTGGGAAATCTCTTGGAGTCCTTGAATATTTTAATGTATCAGTTCCAATTCAACTGTACTTAATTGTCACGTTGTTTCCAAGTAGGTCAAAAAAAGTTAATAAAAAAACAAATGTTCATTTTTTACAGCTGTCGGTGTGTCTATAACGGCAATTCTGGAAAATCGTTTTTATTTGTTATTCGCTCGTGACACTTTGTGGAGATATTTTCGGATTCCGTTTCTAGTCACTTTGTACTTGTCTGCCTGGTCTTGTTTTCTGCCGTCTTATTTGAATGTTCCGGAACAGAAAATTGCTATGGAGGAGGTTTTGGAGGTAAAAGATCAAATGATAGTTTTTAAAGAAACATGTGTCAGACTGTACTGAATATGAGAATAAGGTGATGTCAGAAAAATAATTAGTGAGTGAATATTACATGATAAATGTGATTTTTGGTCATTTCTTTGAGTCATCTAATAAAGGGGTTTTCGTTTCAAATAACAAAAAATGAATTTCATCTTTGAATTTCTGATTGTCCAGAACTTACATTACTAACACTTCTGATAGAATTAACTGCTGTAATCATGCATTGACTGCTCTTCTCAAATTACAGATGATGCCCACTCTCCTTCCCTACACCAAAAACTACACAATGTTTGTTCTATCAACTGACTACCACAAATTCTTCTTCACTTTGCTCATTATGATTGCCATAGTCACAGTAACCTCGGTGACCTTTGCTTCACTTCTGAATTGGAACATGAAAAAAAGATCCAAAACTATAAACGTTTCAACTCACACCCTTAATATACAAAAAATCTTCTTCACTGCTATTTTTATTCAGACCTCAATGCCTATCTTAATATTGATTTTTCCTCTGAACTATTTAGCGTTTTCAATGTTTTCTGGATATTTCAATCAAGCAATTAACAATATCTGTTTTATTATAACTGCACTTCATGGTTTACTGTCAACTGTGATTATGATTATTGTTCATAAGCCGTATCGAGATGTTTTCTATAGTTCATTCTGTGAAAAGATTCATAGAATGTTGTCGAGTCAAGAAGAATTTGTCACTTATTCACTGTCCTCGTTGAGTAAACCAGCGTGAAGTATTACCTTATATTGTTGAAATTGGAGTTTGAATAAATCGTTTCATTGGTCACTTTTCTAAAGAACTTCAGCTTGTCATTAAAGTCTCAATATAAAATCAAAGTTAAGGCTGATGGCAAGCAGTGTCATTGTTTGTGCAAAAAATAATCTTTGATCAATAATTACATCATACAGTTTCCATTGTCGATTAGAGCATTTCATTCAGTTTATACAAAACAGTTAGGTTGACATAGTTATGACTCTTGAAGAAAAAGTAACATTATTAGTTGGAACTTTTATGCGAAAAATCTCTTTGACTCTCAATCGAAACGCTGGGATAAAATAGAATAGAGCAAGAGGATCAAGAACCGGGAAAAATGAAATCGCAACTGCCGAAATCCAATATATCCAATTTCCAATATCCAACTCAAAAACAGGAAGGTACCATGCAGCAAAACAAGGACAGAAACAGACAATTATTGGAATCGAAGACTGAACAATTAGAGCTTTCATTAGTTGTTTCTGGAGACGTTTCGTCTTTTCGCTCATTGATAAGTCTTCTTTTTGAAGTTTGACAATGATGAGAGTACCGAAAATAAGGCAAACAGTAACCGAGTATACCGATATCATAGTTGCAATTGAAATCGCAATCCACGAGTTTCTAATCACTTCTGGCAAAGCTTCCTGTAAATAAATATGTACTGTGTTATTTGTTAAGAGGAACTAGCATTATATAGACATATGACGATATTTAGTTCGTGGATATCTTGATCAAACTTCTCAAAGAACATTGGAGCCATGTAGTTTCGACGTTCCTCATCAGCATTAGCAAACACATAAGCAGCCTGAAGAACAGTCTTTAGTCAGTGGTAATTCCAAATTTACTCACCAAAAACCATAGACTCATTATAACAAAACTGTATAGAATCGAAAAAATGAAACCGTAAGGAATGAAGTAGAGATCCAGAACTTTTCTGCTGTAACAAAATAAGTTGGTGAAAGCTAGAGGTAGAACCTTATACCAGAACAGAAGCATGTATCGATAGACAAAATGACAGTGTAGAATACAGTAAGCAGCGGAAATTACACAACATCGAAAAGAGAGGAAAAAAGTTCCGAGGATTGATTTCTGGAAACAATCGTTCAAAAACAAATATTTTCGCGAGCTCTTACTTTCTCAAAAACTCCATCACTAACGAACATTGAAAAGCCGTAATTGTAATCTAGCACACACTGAAAGTTATACAACTGTATTTTTTGTTTTGCTCAAAAGCGAATGTCTTCTCCACATGGGTTAGGAATTTTCTATAAAATGTTGGTCTGAAAATGCTTCAGTGAGTAGATTCTCAATTTTCCAGCCTTTCATAAAGCCTGAGAATCTGGAAATCTTTATCTGAAATTGCCACGTTGACCATGCATTGTGAATATGTGAGCGGGGCCAATTATTCAGATGAAGATATCCAGATTCTCAGGCTCCAATGAAGGCTGGCAATTCCAAAATCCACCCACAGGAACATTTACTTTCAGACCACCAATTTATAGAAAATACATAACCCACGCGAGGAAAACACTACCCTGTCAGACACTTACTGTTGGAACCAACAAGTCCACAGCAGTACTTGTGAAATTATACAGTGCAAAGAAAATGAGCAGAAATGGATAATCGCCAAGTTTTATTTTCTTGTCATCATGCACAATGTAAATGAACAGTGAATTAATAAGAACCGAACATGTACCACTGAGCTTGGGAATATAATGGTGAGCCCAGTTGATGTACATTGGAAGGAATGACTTTGTGTTATGAGGTACAAGAAAAAATGATGATTTGGTAGACAATGTTGATAATGTAAGAGAGACGATTTCCGGTACAGAACTTGTTCTAATTTCCCGGTACTTACGGAGAGAATGTCATGATAGTTTATCGTTTGTATAGAGGAACACTGAGAAATTGTTACTAACAAAACTGTTTCAGAGCATATCCTGAATATCATAGGCTTGCACGGCAGTGACTAGCGACGATCCTCCATCAGCAATGATCGAGTGTCCGATGATATAAGATGAACGTTTCCGATCGGCCAAGAATAAAATTATTTCTGCAATATCGTTCGGTTTTCCACATGCTCCTGCCGGGATACAATCTTTTTCAAAAACAAGAAACGATTCGAGCTGAAAATATTTGAAAACCATTTTTGATTTGATGAGAAACAATTTGATTCCATTTATTCAACAAAATCAAGTTGTCATAGTCGTGACTCTAGAAGAAAAAGTAACATTATTAGTTGGAACTTTTTTGCGAAAAATTTCTTTGACTCTCAATCGGAATGCTGGGATAAAATAGAAAAGAGCAAGAGGATCAAGAACAGGGAAAAATGAAATCGCAACTGACGAAATCCAATATATCCAATTTCCAACATCCAACTTGTAAACCGGAAGGAACCATGTAACACAACAAGGAAAGAAACAGACAATCATTGGGATAGTGGACTGAACAATTAGAGCTTTCATTAGTTGTTTTGTTTTTGTAGATGTTTCGTCTTTTCGCTCATCGATAAGTCTCCTTTTTGAAGTTTGACAATGATGAGAGTACCGAAAATAAGGCATACAATAACAGAGTATACTGATATCATAGTTGCAATGGAAGTCGCAATCCACGAGTTTCTAATCACTTCAGGCGAAGCATCCTGTAAGTTACTATACTTGAATTGTTTATTATGAGGAACTAACATCGTATTGACATATAACGATATTGAGCTCCTGAATATCTTGTTCAAACGTCTCTCTGAACTTTGGAGCCATATAGTTTCGACGTTCCTCATCAGCATTGGCAAATAAATAAGCAGCCTGGAGAACAGTCATTAGCCAGTTGTAGGCCCTTACTTACCAAAAACCACAACCCCATTATGAAAAAAACTGTATAAAATCGAAAAAATAAGACCGTAGGGAATGAAATAATCCAAAACTTTTCTGCTGTAACGAAATAAATTAGTAAACAATTGGTAGTGGAAAACGCATACCAGAACAGAAGCATCTATCTGTAGACAAAATGACAATGCAAGATACAGTAAGCAGCGGAGACTATACAACATCGAAAAGAGAGAAAAAGAGTTCCGAGGGTTGATTTCTGGAAAATATTATTTTGGAACAAGTACTTTTGAGAGTTCTTACTTTCTCGAAGACTCCATCAACAATGAAGAATGAGAACCCGTAATTGTAATCTAACACACACTGAAAATAATGAAAATGGTTTTTGTTTAGTTCGGACACTCACCGAGGGAACCAACAAGTCCACAGCAGTACTGGTGAAATTATACAGTGCAAAGAAAATGAGCAGAAATCGATAATCGCCAAGTTTTATTTTCTTGTTATCATGCACAATGTAAATGAACAGTGAATTAATAAGAACTGAACATGTACCACTGAACTTTGGAACATAGTGGTGAGCCCAGTTGATATACATTGGAAAGAATAATTATGAGGTACAATAAAAATATGATTTGGTAGACAATGTTGATAATGTGAAAGGAAAGGAAGACAATTTCCGGTACAAAAATTGTTCTAATTTCCCGGTACTTGCTGAGTGAACATCATATTGGTTTTAACAAAATAATTGAAATAGTTTGTATGAAAGAACTTTGAGAAGTTGTAAATAACAAAACTTTCAGAAGATTTTACATTCGGACTAAATATTTACAGGAAAAAATTTCAAAGCGTAACCTGAATATCATAAGTTTGCATGACAGTCACTAGCCACGATCCTTCATTGGCAATGATCGAGTGTCCGATAATATAAGATGAACGTTTCCGATCGGCCAAGAATAAAATAATCTCTGCAATATCGTTTGGTTTTCCACATGCTCCTGCCGGAATACAATCTTTTTTCGAAGCAAGAAAAGATTCGAGCTGGAAAAAACCTGATGATCACAGTGGAAAGCTATGGAAAACACCTTCTCTTTGATTGGACTCGCTATCCCCATAGCCCCAAGAAATCCAGTAGAAACTACTCCTGGACTGACAGAATTGACACGAACTCCGTATTGAATGAGATCAATTGCAACACATCGAGTGTATTGATTGAGTGCCGTTTTAGAAGCAGAGTAGTATGGTGTTCGAGAGAGCTGTAAAAATTTTGAATTCAGTGATATTTGGAAACAATGCTACTCAGCGCTTGCCCTTCTCCAGCAACAGTGGACACGTTCACGATTTCTCCTTTGGCAGTATGAACAACTTTTTTTTCCAATAGATACATGTAGTATTGAAGTTGAATTTTCAATAAACTTAAGGGGTCAAAACAGAATCTTTGTGTTTTCTGATTTGATTCGTTGATCTTTATCTATTGTCAAAATGATGACGATTCTTTTTGTGACGAGACACAAAACTGTTACCCAATCTGCGTATCATCTCTAACACAGAAAGAGATAGCAATATCAGTTGAGATCAAAAATATGAAGAGAGAGAGACCAACGAAACATTTTGATCTCTCTTTTCTATCGAAGAACATTTTGGCTTTGGAATCAAAATGTCATCATTTTTCGAAGTATATAAGTGAAAAGAGAAATTGAGTTGCTATCCGTTTTTGTATGCTGTTTTTGTTTCAGTTATGGCTGAAATTCTTTTTTTTTACTATTCTGATTGAGTGAATAGAATATTCACGTCAATGAAGAACAACAAACGAGGAATTAGATAATTTTTCCGATAATTTCCCCTAAGTTTTCATTTCTCGTTTCTATCATGAATTTTCTCGGAATTAACTTTTTCAAATCGAAGGTATTCACATGCTCACATCTGTTTTCTATTGTTCATGAAACAATCCAATTTCAAATTTTCCAGCTTCAAAACTTCATAATGCCAGGACGCTTTGCTAACAAAGTTGCTATTATCACTGGATCTTCCAATGGAATCGGAAGAGAAACTGCTCTTCTATTTGCTAAAGAGGGTGCAAAGGTTACAGTAACCGGAAGAAATCCAGAACGTCTTCAAGCTTCAAAGAAGGCTCTTTTGGATGCCGGAATCCCAGAATCCAATTTTCTCATTGTTGCTGCCGATATCACCACGTCATCTGGTCAAGATGAATTGATTGGACAAACTCTGGATAAGTTTGGAAAACTGAATATCTTGGTCAACAATGCCGGTGCTTCCATCAAAGATCCACAAAACCGAATTGGAATCAGTCAAAGCCTTGAAACCTACGAACAAACCATGAAGATCAATGTGGAGAGTGTGATTGGAATGACCCAAAAAACACGACCACATCTGGCCAAAACCAAAGGAGACATTGTGAATGTATCAAGTATTGTGGCGGTTCCAGCTGGAGTAAGCTTCCGATCCAGGTTTTCAAAATATCTTCTTGTTTTCAGTGGTCCCTTCTTGCCTACTACCCAATGGCAAAAGCCGCGTTGGATCAATACACCAGAAGTGCCGCTATCGATTTGATCGCTGAAGGAATTCGAGTGAACACTGTTAACCCGGGAATTGTCAGAACTGGGTTCCATGAGTCAGAATTTGGATGGTCAGCGGAGGAAGCCAAGAAGGTAAGCATTCATTTGTTTCTCTAACCCATCAAAATGTTATATTTTCAGTTCTACGACGACATGGGTGCCAATCGATCCTCTATTCCAGTTGGCTTTGCTGGGCGTCCTGAACACATTGCGAAGGCGATCGCCTTCTTGGCAGACCGTGATTCATCAGAATACATTATCGGACAGAATATTGTGGCGGACGGTGGCACTACAATGGTTCTCGGCATTCACGCCAACGTTCTCAACTCATTGAATAGTTCCTCATTCTCACAATAATCGAAGATTGATTTTGAGAAATAAAATTGGTGGAATATTTATAAAAAAAAATGTTTTTTGGATTAACTCTGAAGGATTAAAAACTTGTGAATGTCGACAGACCAGGTTGCGATTTTTGAAAAAAATCTAAACTTAGAAAAAGTGTCAGAATTTGTTGTAGACTGAGGATTATGAATTAATTCCAGATCATCGAAAAAAATTACCTCAAGAGCATAAAGTGCAAAAAAATGTTTTTCTAATGATTACCTAGACTATGAGCAACAAGAAAAAACATGTTTCTTCACGATTCTTTCCCATTTTTCTCGGATCCTCTCTAGAACTTTGACTTCTCGAAAGTTTTCGAAATTAGACTCGCACATCATAATAGAACTTTGCTAATTAGGACGCGAAGGGCAAGTTTCTCTGACCTTATACATCTTTTCTTAAACTTCGTTTTTTTGTTTTGACAAAAAACTGACTCCCAGCTGAATTATCCGGGTACAACTCGCTTTTTCCCATGTTCCCAGCCAGACATTAATGATTCTAGTTTGTAGGGGTTTGACGTGAAAACTATGAATTTTTGTGGAATAGGTGGGTGGTCTAATAAAAATATTTGGTATGAAATTTTGATGAAAATTTGGATGTTTAACTGAAAATGGTGCTTGGATGTTTAACTGAAAATGGTGAAATCATTTTGTAACATCGTCTGATGAGCAAAATTCGAACTCAAAAATGTTATGAAAGTCTGCACAAATTTTTGGATAAAATTTGAAAATTCATTTACTTTTTCCGTTTGACCAAGCAGAATAGGTGAAGTTCTCAAAACTTCAAATCAAAAAGGATCAAAATCACATCACCTTTCCAGTTCAATTACCTTCAAATTTCTGATATGTCTGCATAGAAAATATTTTTTTCTACTTCACTCTTTTTTCTTGTTCATCAAAGCTCACAATCACACATTTCTTTCAGACATTCTTTTCTGAATTATCACTAATTGATTCCCCATTCTATGATTCATGTCTGAAAAATCAAGACTAGAACGTTCTTAACTTTTCATTTTTATCACCATTTTCTTCTTCTTTCAATCAAGAGTGAATCTCTGGTGATCTACTTTCCATCTGCTCCGACTCCGCCCTCTTTTTTCTGACTATGAGCTCAGCAAAAAGAGAGAAACCTAATCCAATTTATTGCAATCTTTTTTTTTTATTGGATTTTCTGGGAATTTTTATTATTCATTCTTGCAGTTTTTGGGGCCACTTTTTTGTGATTTATACGTTCACATGGGTGGCAGTTTTAGACTCAAAAACCAGATCTTTTTATTACGCAACTTTTTTTTTTCGAAAAGTTTCAATTTCAGAACAAACAAGGAAAAAATGGACCCTGTGACTTTTGAATTTTTGAAATCGACCACCCAAATTTCATCTGTGATTCTATCTGTCCTTATCAACACCACTCTTATCATCCTAATAATTACAAAATCCGCGAAGAAAATGGGAAATTATCGACATCTGATGGTATTTTTCTGCTGTTGTTCCATTATGTTTTCCTCAATGGATATATTCGTTCGACCAGTAATTCACACTCATAAGAGTGCATTCTTCATGATTATGGATTTGAGAAATCGGGATTTGGGAATGGATTTTGCTGGGATTATGATATGTGAGTTGATTTTACTCTAGAAAAGGGTAGAGATCAAGAATTATTGGAAGATCAATTTATGAGAGAAACGTCACCTGGGTGGTGATTTCATCCCCTGAAAAACTGAAGTTCTAGATCTCAAGAAAATATCACCTGCAGATAAAAATACATTTTTCTTTTGAAGGAGTTAGTCAGCCCAATCAAGTTTTATCGGATAGATAAACAGACACACAGATAAAAAAATATTTATCATATTTTTCAGGTGCCATGGCTGGCTGCTTTGGAGTAATTATCTATGGAATTGCTATCCATTTCATCTACCGTTATTTCGCTTTGGAGAGGAATGGCCGAGTGAAATATTTCGACAAAAAGTATCTGCCCTTTTGGTTCTTGATTCCTCTTCTCGGCGGAGTCAGCTGGACCCTGGTCTCTTGGTTCTTGTTCCCAATGAATTCAGTCACTTCCGCGTATATTGGGTTAGTTGGGGTTTCTGGTTTTCAATGTGCTTGTTCTTAGAATATTTTTTTATTGCTCGGAAATTAATCATTCAGTACATGATAGCATGATCACATTGTCTAGTAGTCGAGGAACGGAAATTGAGAAACGTCTACGTTCTGAAGGACTCGTACTAGGTTAGAATGGAAAGGATGTGGTGACGCTTCAATAGTTGTTGACAGAGGTTCTTAGGAAAGAATGAGAGGGTATGAGGAAGTAGTCTTCCAAGAACCATGTTTCTTGATGTGTCGAAATGCACGTTGCAAGAAAGGGCACCTAGATCTGACCTCACTTCCTTGTCAGCACGGTGTGTGTGCTTCCGGAAAAAATCACGTTCCAAAACTGAGATGCAGTTCTCATCCCGAGGATCCATGACCAAGATTCTTGAAACCCCCATGAGGACTGGAAAAAAAACCTCCATTACAAACCCGGTTGCTTCAGGACACTTCGTAACCGATGATTTACACAATCGATTTTTTATCTGTCTTCGGTTATGATGTGTCCAGTTTCAAAATGTCCAGTCACAAAATGTAGAGAGCAATTGAGACTGCAGTAATTTTTGCAATCCATTCGAGATTACCCGGAAAGAAATCGTAAAATACAGACCAAAAGCCCATAAAAACTATTCTTAAAGGAGGTGGGAACTCAAAAAATCATTTTCTTTAAGAAAACCCTGGGTCGGACTGCCAGATCACCAAAATCGCTACCGACTGCGCTACGCGGCCGAGAAAGTGCGCTGTCTCTACTTGTCTACACGAGACTGCGCCCTTTTTTTCCCCTTAAAATTCCCCTACGAATGAGAGTTCCCACCCCCTTTAACATCATGACTTCATGAAATCAGATCTTTCAACATATCTCGATTCCAGACCCGCCATCAAAGAAGCCTTCAACATGGACATCAACCAATCCGCCTATGCGGCTGCAATATTCTATCCTCCAGATGAAAAGAACCAAAAGATATTCAATGTGAAATGTGGAATCGGATTAGTTCTCTACCTTCTAATCATGGCTATCCCTTTCTATGTAGTCATCTATGTCGGTGCAAAAAGTGTCGGAAAAATCAAACAGTTCCCTTCGTCAAACTATGGGAAAAGCCTACAAATGCAGTTGTACAAGGCTCTCATCGCTCAGGTTTCTTTGTCATTTAAGTACATATTCAATAAAACAAAAGTATTTTAGACAGTGATCCCTGTTGTTTTCCTATTTGTCCCATTTGGTGTGTTGTTTCTCTGCCCTATATTCGAAATAGATTGCAAACTACTGGCCACAATTCTGACATTTGTTTATGCGATATATCCAGTTGTTGATCCTCTTCCCATTTTGTTTTTTGTGCAAAACTATCGGAGTGCATTATCAGGTATAAAACATCCGGACAAACAGATAAACAGATAGAATTCTTTTCAGAAATATTCATTTGCTTCAGATGTCGGAAAAAATCACGAGTTCACATTGCCCCAGAAGAAGTTTCAAGGGATGCTGATTCATATTAAATTAATATTTTATTCGAATTGAAAAACAAAAATTGAATTAGAAATCTATGTTATGATGATTTGTGGAGTTCTGCAATCCGAAGTGTCTAAAAGAACTTCAAAAACTTCAATAAATTTTGATAAAAATTTCCAAAACTCACATGTCGAAATGGAATATCGATGACCCCTTCCAGATTTATAATAAAATTTGAAAAGATAGAAAAGGACAATTAATAAAAGTGTGGAAGTAGTGAGAGCAGCAAAAATCAATAAAGCGGCAAAATCTTCAGGATCTGTCATTGAAAATTGAGTAAAGAAAGGCGGTGAAAACTTTGAATGACTTTCAGATATTCTTTCTTTTCAATGACTAAACTGATGTGGGCTAATCCAGATTAGGTGACTGGATAACTTCCAGCTTTTTCAGAATGGATTTTTCGGAGAAAAAAAGAATGGAATAGAAGGCTCAATTTTTCTGTTATTTCATTGTTATCTCAACCTGCTGAAACAAAACAAAGTCTATCAATCCATGCTTAATCGCTATTATCCTATTTGAACGAGAAATCGCATTTCCCTTTTTTCAAAATCAAAAATTGAATGTTCGATTATTTATTTACAAACAGATTAATAATATATCACGTACAATACACAGAAGTTTTCCTTCAAGATTTAGACTGGAATTTGTGGAGTGGCTGGAGTAGGAACTGAAATTGGAGTGGGAAGGGAGACTGGTGGGACAACTCCTCCGTTTCCTCCTTTCTTTTGAAGTTGATCGACAATGTAGAAGATGGTATCGAATGACTGGAAATAAAACTAATGTTTTCTAACAACAATGAATGAACATACCACTGAGTCTTCGGCTCTGAGATTCTTCAAATCTTGAGACTGTTGCTCAAGTGGGGCCCCATTGGAAATGATACTGATGATTCCTTCGAGAGTGGTGCTGAGTTTGGCAAGAACTTGTTCGACATTAGAGAGAAGATTTTGAACAAGAGTAAGAACTTCACCGAGAAGAGGTTGAAGAAGTTCCTGAACTCTCCACAGATTGTGTATAATTCAAGAGGATTGAACTTACAGTAAGCTCTGGATTTCCGAGAAGATCAAGAAGGTCTCCAATGCCACCGTTTCCAAGAATTCCTCCAAGAAGTCCTCCATTCCCTCCACCGAGGATTCCTCCAAGTAGTCCACCAAGAAGATCTCCTTCTCCACCAGTAACTCCTCCGACTCCTCCTTGTCCATTTTCTCCAAGTATTCCTCCTAATCCAGTATCTCCAATAATTGGAACAGCGGATGCAAGAGCAATGGAAGCAACGAGAGCAAAGGCAACTTTAGACGAGTACATTCTGAAATGTTTGAATATGAAATAATAGAATTTTTGAAACTGAATGAACACAAAACTTGATGATTTTACCGGAGCCTGATGTCCTTTTTATACGTTTTTCTGTCAACTTGTTAGAACTAGACGATTGATTTTTGAGCATCAAAGTTGTTGTCGATGAATGTAAATTTTTATCTTGTCTACTGAAACAATGAAATCATTTTTGAAATCAAAAAAAAAACAAAGTTCTGGAATGATGGTAGTCGGTCAACTGTTTTATGCAAATTACTCCTTTTGAGTGACCGTCTCTTGTTTGGAAAGATATTTTTGACTATTTTCTAGTTTGAGAAAAACAGATAGCATGATAATGAACTCAAAAATTAATCCGATCTGATTTTAGTGATGTTTACTCTCTTCCAAAATTCTCTGAAAAGGTTTCATATAAAAGGTACACCTCAAACGAAAAATCATCAAAATTTAACTTCAATTCCATTTTTACATTTTTTCTTCTTTCAATAACTTTTCATTACTTCAGAATGTACTCTTCCAAAGTTGCCTTTGCTCTTGTTGCTTCCATTGCTCTTGCATCCGCTGTTCCAATTATTGGAGATACTGGATTAGGAGGAATACTTGGAGGAAATGGACAAGGAGGAGTCGGAGGAGTTACTGGTGGAGAAGGAGATCTTCTTGGAGGACTACTTGGAGGAATCCTCGGTGGAGATAATGGAGGACTTCTAGGAGGAATTCTTGGAAATGGTGGCATTGGAAACCTTCTCCAACTTCTTGATATTCCAGAACTCACGGTTAGTTTACCACTCTCTTCTGTATAGAATCATAGTGTCCATTCCAGAATATTCTTCAACCACTTCTGGAGCAAGTTCTTCAATTAGTTGAACAACTTCTCACTGACCTCCAAAACGTTCTTGCCAGTCTCCCTGAAACACTTCAATCAATTCTCAGTATAATCACCAACGGTGGCCCAATTGAGCAACAGTCTCAAGCTTTGACCGACTTGAGAAATCAAAACACAGTGGTGAGTTGATTCACAATCTGAAAGAAATCAAATCTGGACCATTTTCAGTCATTCGATACCATCTTCTACATTGTTGATCAACTTCAAAAGAAAGGTGGAAACGGAGGAGTCTCCCTTCCAACTCCAGCTATTTCTATTCCAACTCCAGCTACTCCACAAATCCCCGTCTAATTCCGGAAAGAATAATTTCTGTATATTGCATCATATATTTTTGTAAATAAACCGTCGAACATTCAATTTTTATTTTTGAAAAGTACATCATGCAAATGAGACAGACATCGGAACCATGCTGGAGCTTTTCAAATTCAAAAGGGGTTTTTTCTGGTAATGTTTTTTGAACCGGCAGATAGTCAGATTTTCATCCCAAGTTTTTTTTCAGAGAAGAAGAGTAGCGTGGATTTTCTGGGTAATAAGCCGGCCGCGACATGCCGCGGATTTCAAAAAGGAGGTGCGCCTTTTTACCAAATTGTATAACTTTTTGTGCGAAGATTTATGAACAAAAGTTCAGACTTTGGTCTGAAATCGAATTAGCTGTTGCCGATGATTTCCTCTAAATGCGACTTTTGCTGGTAATGTTCTTTGAACGGACAGGTGATCAGATTTGCACCACAAGTTTTTATTCATCATATATTTTTGTAAATAATTCATTGAACATTTAATGTTTGTTTTGTTTTCAAAAGAAAAGCATTTATTTGGTGGTGTCCCAATCAGTTTTTAAAAACGTAGAAGTGGCCAAAGTGTTCATCCATTTTACTCCGTCTAGCTATTTTTCGTGCACCGACACAGAAAATAACTCTCCGAAGTTCAGGAAATCGCTGTTTTCCCGCCAGTTGCATAAGTCCGCCATCTGAAAACGTTTAAAAAAGGACACCTTCAAGACAAGCACTTTTTTCTTTCCTCGAAATTGTCGCATTTAGAGGAAATCATCGGCAACAGCTTATTCGATTTCAGACCAAAGTCTGAACTTTTGTTCATAAATCTTCGCACAAAAAGTTATACAATTTGGTAAAAAGGCGCACCTCCTTTTTGAAATCCGCGGCATGTCGCGGCCGGCTTATTACCCAGAAAATCCACGCTACTCTTCTTCTCTGAAAAAAAACTTGGGATGAAAATCTGACTATCTGCCGGTTCAAAAAACATTACCAGCAAAAACCCCTTTTGAATTTGAAAAGCTCCAGCATGGTTCCGATGTCTGTCTCATTTGCATGATGTACAAAAATAAAAATTGAATGTTCGACGGTTTATTTACAAAAATATATGATGCAATATACAGAAATTATTCTTTCCGGAATTAGACGGGGATTTGTGGAGTAGCTGGAGTTGGAAGAGAAATAGCTGGAGTTGAAAGGGAGACTCCTCCGTTTCCGCCTTTCTTTTGAAGTTGATCAACAATGTAGAAGATGGTATCGAATGGCTGAAAATGATCCAGTTTCAATTTCTTCCAGATTATAAAACAACTCACCACTGTGTTTTGATTTCTCAAGTCGGTCAAAGCTTGAGACTGTTGCTCAATTGGTCCACCATTGTTGATGATACTGAGAATGGATTGAAGAGTTTCGGGGAGACTGGCAAGAACGTTTTGGAGGTCAGTGAGAAGTTGTTCAACTAATTGAAGAACTTGCTCCAGAAGTGGTTGAAGAATATTCTGGAATGGACACTATGATTCTATACAGAAGAGAGTGGTAAACTAACCGTGAGTTCTGGAATATCAAGAAGTTGGAGAAGGTTTCCAATGCCACCGTTTCCGAGAATACCTCCTAGAAGTCCTCCATTTCCTCCACCGAGGATTCCTCCAAGTAGTCCACCAAGAAGATCTCCTTCTCCACCAGTAACTCCTCCGACTCCTCCTTGTCCGTTTCCTCCAAGTATTCCTCCTAATCCAGTATCTCCAATAATTGGAACAGCGGATGCAAGAGCAATGGAAGCAACAAGAGCAAAGGCAACTTTAGACGAGTACATTCTGAAGTTATGTAAATTATTGAAAGAGAAACAATTTTTTAAATGGAAGTGAGGTTGAATGTTGATAATTTTTTGTTAGGGGTCTACCTTTTATATGAAAACTTTTCAGAAGTTTTTAAAGAGAGAGGAAACATCACCAAAAACAGATCGGATTAATTTTTGAGTTCTTTATCATGTTATCTGTTTTTCTCAAACTAGAAACTAGTCAAAAATATCTTTCCAAACAAGAGACGGTCACTCAAAAGGAGTAATTTGCATAAAACAGTTGACCGACTACCATCATTCCAGAACTTTGTTTTTTTTTTGATTTCAAAAATGATTTCATTGTTTCAGTAGACAAGATAAAAATTTACATTCATCGACAACAACTTTGATGCTCAAAAATCAATCGTCTAGTTCTAACAAGTTGACAGAAAAACGTATAAAAAGGTCATCAGGCTCCGGTAAAATCACCAACTTTTGTATTCAGTCAGTTTCAAAACTTCAATTATTTCATATTCAATCATTTCAGAATGTACTCTTCCAAAGTTGCCTTTGCTCTCGTTGCTTCCATTGCTCTTGCATCCGCTGTTCCAATTATTGGAGATACTGGATTAGGAGGAATACTTGGAGAAAATGGACAAGGAGGAGTCGGAGGAGTTACTGGTGGAGAAGGAGATCTTCTTGGTGGACTACTTGGAGGAATCCTCGGTGGAGGAAATGGAGGACTTCTAGGAGGAATTCTTGGAAACGGTGGCATCGGAAATCTTCTTGATCTTCTCGGAAATCCAGAACTTACTGTAAGTTCTTTGTATTATACACAATCTGTGGAGATTTCAGGAACTTCTTCAACCTCTTCTCGGTGAAGTTCTTACTCTTGTTCAAAATCTTCTCTCTAATGTTGAACAAGTTCTTGCCAAGCTCAGTACTACTCTCGAAGGAATCATCAGTATTATTTCCAATGGTGCTCCACTTGAGCAACAGTCTCAAGCTCTGAAGAATTTGAGAGCCGAAGACTCAGTGGTATGTTCATCCATTTTTGTTAGAAATCAATATATTGTTTTCAGTCATTCGATACCATCTTCTACATTGTCGATCAACTTCAAAAGGAAGGAGGAAACGGAGGAATTGTCCCACCAGTCTCTCTTCCCACTCCAATTTCAGTTCCAACCCTAGCCACTCCACAGATTCCAGTCTAATTTTGGAAAGAATAATTTCTGTATATTGCATCACATATTTTTGTAAATAAACCATTGAACATTCAACTACTGTTCGAGAAAGCAAATTGAAAAAAAGTTTTATTCATAGCCTGAGCTTGCTCAGTCTTCCAAAACAAAAAAAAACGAAAAAGGTCCTTGAAAAAAAACCAGATTTAAAAAAACAAATCATAAATGATTCCACTGTCACAACAAATAGCAAATAAGGAATAGGCAGATTTCTTATTGTGAAATATTATTCGTCATCTTCCTCCTGTTCTTCATTCGTGACCTCACGAGTGATTTCAATTGATGAATCTACAATTTCAACTGACATGCAAACTACTTCAAATGTTGCCCTGCTTTTCCGGCGAATATTATCTCATTTGAACCCACCCAATGAGTGATAAAAAAGCGCAAAAGGATTTTTGTACAAAGTC
>GL379912.1:2265-35317 GCA_000143925.2 Caenorhabditis brenneri | reverse complement strand
TTGCATCCGCTGTTCCATCATTGGAGACACTGGATTATGAGGAATACTTGGAGGAAATGGACAAGGAGGAGTCGGAGGAGTTACTGGTGGAGAAGGAGATCTTCTTAGTGGACTACTTGGAGGAATCCTCGGTGGAGGAAATGGAGGACTTCTAGGAGGAATTCTTGGAAACGGTGGAATAGGAAACCTTCTTGATCTTCTCGGAAATTCAGAACTTACTGTAAGTTCAATCCTCTTGAATTATATACAATCTGTGGAACATTCAGGAACTTCTTCAACCTCTTCTCGGTGAAATTCTTACTCTAGTTCAAAATCTTCTCTCTAACGTGGAACAAGTCCTTGCAAAACTCAGTACCACCCTCGAAGGAATCATCAGTATCATTTCAAATGGTGCCCCACTTGAGCAACAGTCTCAAGATTTGAAAAATCTCCGAGCCGAAGACTCAGTGGTATGTTCATTTATTTTTGTTAGAAATCAATATATTGTTTTCAGTCATTCGATACCATCTTCTACATTGTCGATCAACTTCAAAAGAAAGAAGGAAATGGAGGAGTTGTACCACCAGTCTCCCTTCCTACTGCAATTTCAGTTCCTACTCCTGCCACTCCACAAATCCCAGTCTAAATCCGACACTACATATTTCTTTATATTGTAATATGTATTCTTGATGTAAATAAATAATCGAACATTCCATTTCAAGAAATCATGAGAACATAATATCGTTAACGAAATCCGATATTTTTTCATAATTTGCCAGCACAGGAGCAATAAATGTCACATAAAAGTTTTTGTAATCATATTGTTGTTGTTCCAGAACAGGTATTATTCCCAATAACTCTACAAATCGGTTAGGCCCTTCAGTTCTTCTGCAGATGTCAAAAAGTACACTTGCATATTTTTGTTTGTGTTCGGACAGAATCGTTCTAGCATGACTAGAAAGTCCGTGGATAGCTGCAAGATATGGATGCCTTAATTTCAAAACGTGTTTTCGTCACTCACTGGGATTACACAAGCAAATTGCTTTTAGAAAAAAATACTCATCTCTTCGAATTTGGCAACGCACCAGGGGTCCAAATGACATTCGTAATATAGAGTAAGTACTCTCACTGAAAATCTTTAAAGTTATCAGAGCACAGTTCCTTGATTCCTTTGAAAAACTCACTCTTTCAAAGGTGTTTCCGATCCATCAGGTTGCAAATTCCCATCAAATTTATTCGAATAGGAATAGTATGAATCATGTAAAAACATGCACATCAAAGTTGTGTGCCCTGCCAAAACAAGCTTGTCATTATCGTCCAGGTCATTGAAAAATGAGAAGGTTTTTGCATACTCTATCGACGTAAAAGTGTTGAAAAGCATCCAAATTTTTCTGAACTTTTTACAAATTCATTTTCAAAAAAATATTAATACTCACCGATCGTGGATAAATGTGGGTTTGGTATCCGAGAGGTCTCTGATTCTTGTTGAAGTTGATATTTCCTTTGGGCTTTCTTTCGGTAGTGGCCATCCTGGCATCGGCTACAAAGATTGAAATAATTCTCTTCAGTTAATGAATCTTACCCCATATTTCTCTGCCATTGATATCTTGCTGGTAGATTTTATTATTTCTTCAAGACTTCCATAACTGCAGTACTTTGGATTATAAGCCGATAGGCGGAGTGTTTCAAGCTTAGTTTCCAGATAAGTCAAGGTATTGGTTATAGCACCGGCAAGTGAATCTCTTGAAGATAAAGATCTAGTCATTAGTTTAACATCCAGACGTTTTCTATCTTCTTGATTCATTTCTAACTGTGATGTATTCATTCCAACTTCTAAACATTTTTGGAAACGGCAAGCTTGGCATCTGATGTTTCTTGGACCTGAAAATGAACAGTTTCTGATTAGAATGGTTGGGTTGAAACTGACCCCATTCTGCAGAATCATAACATTTTTGAGTGAGTTGGCATTTGATTTCTGATTTTGAAACACACATTCTTCGAAAGAATGTCTTGCATCCTTTACAAGAGGGTACTCCATAATGATAACCGTTTGCCGGACGGAGACAAATCAAGCAATTTGACGGTTTCTGCGACATTTGGTAGTCCATAAGGCTCTAATGTTTCAAGATAAAAATAAGTCAAAGAAATAGGAACGAGGATGAGAAAAGAAAAGAATAATTTCTCAGGCAACAACGAGAACAAAGACAGGATGAAATTAGCTAAAATCTATTTTGTATCGACCATCTCTAATTTAACGAACGAATTATAGAAAAAGAGATGTTGTACTATACAGGAGATGGTAGACAGGAGAGTGATTGGGAGACAATTCCTTTTCCTATCTCTCAAAAGTCGGAAGATGAAGAGAGAAGAGAGAAATAGATGTTTGATATTGTTCTTCTTTGTTTTGCGGAATTAATTTTCAAAGCGGAATGCAAAATTAAATACTTTTGGGATTTGAAGAATCAGCTTTCAAATATAAATAATTTATTTGAAACATAACCAAATAAAAGTACAAAACAATCATTACTAAAGCTTTGGCTCTCCGGCTTCCACCAATTTCACTAGCTCCGCTTTTTCATCATCCGGCAAAAAACACGCTTTTGCTGCGTTTAGTTGCTGAAAATTTCCAAAATTATCTCCTTTTAAATGGAATCGAATTTACCGCTTTCCACAACTGATGAATATCCAAACCAATTTGCTCATGAGCCAATGCCAACTCACTCAACATGGAGTTATCAAAACATGTTGGATCATCCCGGGAAATTGAAAAGTTGACATCATCCTTAGCCCATCTGATAATCGGATGATTCTTCCAATCCAATGGAACTGCTCCAGTCATCACAGAGGAATATGGGCATGACTCCAAGTGAATCGATTTTGATTTAACAAAGTTCTCAATGTACATTTGCTCATCTCTCATAACACGGTATCCATGACCGATTCTCTCAGCATGCATCTCGTGAATGGCACGATGCACTTCCTTAGGACCGCCTGATTCTCCAGCATGAACGGTGCGGTGGACTCCCCTTTTGAATGCTTCTTGGAAGGCGGCGACCACTTCCGGTTCGTATTGCTCATCGGCTCCATGAGCTGTCCCAGCAACATCTATTGCGACTATTCCAAGATGTTTGAAGTCGGTTGCTGAACGGAAGGATGAAAATTGAAAAAAAAACAAATTTTATCAACTCACCCAAATCCAAAATCGTCTGCGGAAACTTTTTATCCAGTCCTCGAATACAACAAATAATTGATCGAGCCTTGATTCCGAACTGTTTCTCTCCTCTGTCAAATCCTCTCTTGACTGCTTCAACAATATTTTCTGCAGTTACTTCCTGAAATTCTCTTTGGTAATAACCACATCTTTACAAAATCTTACCGGATGATCATTGCTAACTTGGATAGTGTTTGAAGTGTTGGGTCGGTTTTCCGGAGATTATATTTTTATTCGAACCCTGGCCCCAAGTGATGAAAAACCTCAAAAGGATTTTTTTACTCGGTCCTCCATTCTCGAGATATACCGATTTTTATGTTTTCATACCATGAAAAGCTCGAAAAACTTCAAAAACTCGTAACTGGCTTTAAACTAATCGTAATGAATGAGTAAAAAAACGAAAATGATGCAAATTTTGCATACTTTAACGTGGTTTTAATTTCATTTCTTGAAAACCTTAATTCCGTAGCATATTTTCAATATTACGTATGACCACTTTCTAGACACATAGGAAAGGAGAATTTGGCGTCGGGCATTAAAGGCTCAGAATATTAGTTGACACTAGTATAACATATGCACAAAATATCAGAGTCCTTGCCCGACAAAATTTGAGGAAAAAAATTTTTTCAAAATTTTTCGAAAAAAAAAATTTTTTTTTTTTGAAATTTTTTTTTCAATTTTGGTTTTTTCTGTCTTTTAATATCATCATTTAACGTTTTTAGTGTGAACGAACGATGTCATCATGGAATTAAACTCAAAAAATCCGGAATTAGTGATGGTCCCTTTTAGGATCCTACATAAGGAAGGATTTGGCATCGGACATTAAAGGCTCAGAATATTAGTTGACACTAGTATAACATATGCACGAAATATCAGAGTCCCCGCCCGACAAAATTTGAGGAAAAATTTTTTTTCAAAATTTTTCGAAAAAAAAAATTTTTTTTTTTTTGAAATTTTTTTTTCAATTTTAAATTTTTTCACTCTTTACTATCATAATTTGATGTTTTTAATGTAAAAAATAGTGTCATCATGAAATTGAACTCATAAAGTCCGAAATTAGTGGTGGTCCCGTTTAGGATCCTAGACAAGAGGGGATTTGGCACCGGTGATTATAGGTTCAGAATGTTTGTCGACAATTGTATAACACATTTACAAAATATCAGAGTCGGCGCCCGACAAAATTTGAGGAAATTTTTTCTCCGAATAAAAAAATCAATCGAGAAAATTGTTTTCCTGGCTTTGTGACGTCATAACTTTGTTGGTGAGCAATCCACATAAAACTTTCCAACTGAAAAAATGTTTAACAACATGAATGCTACAATTTGTCTGTTGATGACTTTCTTCTATCTACGATGGTTTATAAGATATATGTGATTTAACAATATAAAAGAATCAGAAACGCCGCACTACAAAATTTGACGGGAACATCAACGTATTATATCGAAAGGTTTATGGAAGGTTTATTCATGATAAGAGGTAGGTAGAATGGTCCACAAATGCGTCAACTGATGGTTTCATTATAGATTTTTGTAACAAGCATTTAACGCTGGACATTTGTTAAATTTTTCAATGTAAATGGTCCAAGGAGCAGGATACGCATAACTTGTCGAGGCAATGAGCACATTGTAAGAAAGATGTCGATTGGCATGAAGAACATGTTTTGCTTGCGGTAGCTTTCTGATCGTAGCAAAAGTGGGTGGGCGAGTCGAAAGGGACATATTGATCAATTAGACCGATTTGTTGAAACCCTCGTTGAATCAATCCTTTGAACCTGTCGGCCTTAAACTGATTCATCGTAAAAGTGATGATTTTCAGTTTTGTAGCTCTTTGTGCGACACTGAGGTGTTTTTCGTTATTGCGTATCTGATTTTCCAAAGTGCGCAAAAAACTTTTGAACTGCCGGTTGAAGGAAAGATCCAGTGGCTGAAGTTTGTCCGTCGTTTTCTTGGGGAATACAACAATTTCCAACTTCTTCTGTTTGATGATAGGAAGTTGCATCATTTGGTTGAACCCATACCATGAATCAAGCAACAAACATGAGTTTGATGGGACATACGGTAGAAAATTTTTTGTCAACCATTCAATTGCATGTTCACTTGTCATTACTCCAGATTTCGTACGAGTAACATGCAATTCAGTGAAGGGTGCAACCATTTGGCGGAAAGATTGTGGTGCGTTTGGCTCACTCAAGTTAACAAACGTTTTGCCAATGAGTTCACCAGAAGCAGATATACAGGGATTTGCAGTGAAACTGTGTTTGATCCCGTATTCACTTTGAGCTACCCTGGCTACTTTTTTTCTTCCGCGTTTTGTTATTGTTCGATTGCTTGTCAACTCATATCTGATTCCTGTTTGGTCTACATTGAAGATCTGAAAAGCAATCATTATCCTTTTTTCTGGTTCGAGTTGCTCTTACGTGGCTGGCAGAGTATTTTTTCTTGATTCTGGGTACCTCTGTTGCCAGGAACTTTTTCACTTTTTCCTCGGGCGTCGGGCTCTTGCTCCGTTTTGATGTTGTAATTCTCCTGTCAATATGTCGACTAACCATGTTGTGATCCTTTTTAACGCCGTTAACCCAACTGGGAGATCCCTGAAAAGGTGATTATGGTTTCAAAAAAAACCTTTGTTGGAAATACCTGGAAGTTTTTCAATCCGAAAGCCGCTGCTTGTTGTATTCCCAATCTTTGAATAAACCTCTCGTGAATTTCTACCTGCTCGACTTCGTCTATATGTTCGATCATCGTCCCAACTCTTTCACTCAATTGCTTATATGCTTGCTGTTTGTTGGGAGTTTTATTCTCCAGTTGTTTCCTTATTCTGAACAAAAATAGAGAAATGATGAAAAGACCACACGTTTACCTCGATATTTCAATTCTTGCAGATTCTTCATTTGTGGAAAGACGATAAACTTGAATCAGTTTTCGCAAAGGAGTGTTTTCATTATCGTAGCTGTTAACAAGTTTTTTCTTTTGTTCTTCAGTAAGCCATCGTTTCTTTCCACGCTGCTTGGTAGGTGAGTATTCTGTAACTAACTCAAACTTTTCACGTACTTGTTGATTAACAAACCACTGGAAGCCGGTGATGAAAATATGGGACTTTCTTCAGGAGATGGATCAACCGCCTTCTGAAGATGTTCTGAAAAAAAAGTTTTTGATATATGAATTCCAATTAGAAAGACGAACTTTTCGCTTGCTCCAGAGCTTTCAAAACGCATTACAGCAGTCGACCTGAATTCAGAATTACCAAAGAGCTGGTATGGAGTTCGAAAAAAGTGTGTTTACCCCATAACTAAAATCACTAGTAAGCCGTTCACAGACAACACACTTCCGCGCAATATTAACCATGGAACACTTATCTGTAAACGAACTGTAATGATGTTAAAATGGTGTTGATTCAGAAAAATAGACGGATGAGGCTTTTCTATTTTTGTAGCTTTTCAGGAATTTTTCCAATAAACAAGGGCAATGTAGACTGCTTTTAATTAAAAAAAAAGCTCAGATATAAACTGTAGATTGAAAGAATAAAATAGCTTTACCCAACAATGAGCATTATATCCCGAGACATACAGTATGAAAGCCCCGCCTACCTTTTTTCTCCACGGGGGTCGTTCAGCACCATGACGCGTCAGAAACCACAACACCCGAGTCACATAATAGAGACATCAGCTGGAAAACAGAAACGGAGACTTTTTGGTAGAGGCAGCTGTGTGTAGGTTGGTTGGTAGGCAAGAAAAGGCGAAAACGAAGAAAAAACATCAGTGGAAGTATGCGAGTTATCTGAAATTTTAATGAATGTGATTCATGAGGAACTCGGAATAATTATGACATAAGTTATGTTTTCATTTCTTCATAACACACAAATTTCAAAGACCACCTGGATAAGGATTGAAAATGTTTATTCATTTTGAAATGGAGTCAATGATGCAATTCAACCGATTCTCAGCTCTAAAGATCAGCTGTCCGGATCTGACTCGGACCCGGAAGTAGATCATGTTCTTTGTACCCCATGTTTTGAGTTGTCAGGTATTTGGCAAACATCGAACAAAATTTCAGAGAGAGTTTAAAAATTCAAACAAACCTCTAAAATCGAAGCTACCGTATCCTTTGAGATTTCCTCAATGTTTCTATTCTGACTGCCAGACATATTGAAAGTAACTAACGTGGGTGTGAAAGGTGTATTCTTTTCGTTAAAATTTGTTTTTTTTTCGGTTTCACATGTTTTTCTGATTCTTTGTGAGCGTGTTTTACTCGTGATAAATGTAGTATTGTAGATTTGTATTGCATAGATCAAGGTTAGAATTCAAAACAGAGACAAAAATGTTTTAGTGAAATTCAAAACCATATTTGCTTTTTTTTCAGATAAACAGCTGGAAACAGTAACTACTTTCCAATAAGAATTTGTTTTGATACATTTTAATCGTTCAGTAGTTCAGTAGGCTACAATCTTCTCAAAATAGATAGTTTTGAAAAATGTTTACAGCCTGAAATGTGTTCCAGATAGACCACATTTTGAGAAAACAGCCCTAGCGTGGTTTAAAATGTCAAAGAGGAGCAAAGTATATACACTTTTATTAATAATTCATTCTGCAAATAACACACAAATTCAGATACTCATTCAAAAATTATCTTGCTTTCCCTTTCCAACTTCTTGCACATAAACTGGCGGCTTCGTTGGGAATGGAACATCTCTTCGGTCTCTAAAGTTCTCCGGAAGTCCTTGTGGTGGTGGAATGGGCATTACGATTCCGGCGTGGATGAAAATGGTCATAAAGGCAAAAATGAATAGAAGGGATAGAAAATTCATGATTGAAAAAGAAACTGATGAAAACCTATCTTCTTCTTGATCATTTTTATACTGAAGGGGCGTTAACCTAACTTGAAGACGTGCTATTTGCAGAGATAACTGTTTACTACGAGAAACAATAAGACCAAGAAGACCAAGAACGACACTGAGAATCCAAGAACCGAATGGTTGTTTTTGTTGAACTACTAATTGTTCTTTACTGTTTTATATAATGTTTTTTGGTGTTCATATATTTCACGACAGATCACTAACTATTGAAAAACTTCATTCAACAAAAATCATTTTTTCAATGGATCAATACAGTAATCGGAATTACAACAGACACCTAAAACTCCTAGCTCGATAGCTTTAGGTCCATTGCTCAAATTCAAATAATCACATACAGAAGATGGGGTACATCCGTAATTGATGAAAGAGTGGTTAACATTGTTAGACGTCGTTTGGAAAGTCATTGAAGAGCATTGTCCTTGACATTTTACTACTTGAAGAGGAGTGATGGGTGACTTATTCACAAAGATTCCACTATAGCAAGATATTGTAGTCTCATTTGTGTACTGAAGAGTTGGAACTGGAGTCGGTGCATCAGGGAAAACGCACATATTCTTGTTATCACAACAGCAAGCGGTGATTTCCCGGTCTTCATGTACTGGTAGGCAACTATCAGAAGCTCCCAAATAATTACATTCGTTGGCAGGAATACAGTTGTAGGAAGTGACATGGTATCCGGCAATCACTCCGGAAAATGAAGAAAATTTCAACAAAAATTGATTTTCAGGAGCTTAAAAGTTCAGAACTTACTCTTTTTCCACACTCCTTGCAAGAACATTGTTAGACAGGCAGAGTTGAGCAATGAAGAAAATAGAACATAAGAAACACCGCATCTAGAAAAAAATATATTAATTTAAAGAACAAACGGCAGTGAAAAGTTTACGGAAGAGAGTGCTTTATATGGCAAACTTCTTCTCACTTAGTTATCAGTCTACAAATAAGAGGGTTGGAAAAGTTTTAGGTTGATGTCATCCCTGCTTGATATCAGTAGCATAGGGTCATATTTCCTGTCATAACGATTATCAGGAATCACATTCAAGGCATTCAGAAACATTAAAGTTTAGAAACATGTTCTTCATTTTTTTGGATTAAGATACGATACGTATTCACACGCTCTATGTCTGAAAAGAACTGCAATTCTCTTCCGACTTCATTTCTTATCTGCATTTTTATACTCTGTCTTGAAACTTCACCCATTATTCTTATCGATAATCTTTTGATCGTCACATTCGAAACACAAAAAACTCCCTTCATTTTTAATACATCATCAAAAAACTTATGGAAGTTAACACCACAAACACGGAAAGTTTAGAAGAAGCAGAAGGATGTTCAACGATTTCAAAATCCAAGTAAAATCCCTTATTCGGGCTCTTATTTGGACTATCTGAGCTATAGATCACATAGAAGTGATCTCCTACTAGTTCATTGGTGACATTGAGGTCTGGACGATTTGAGCTGTCGTAACTAGAAATGCAAGGAGTTAAACTTGGATAGAACTATTAAAACCTACTACAGAGCAGAGAAAGAGGAAGGTGAATTCGAATAACTTGAAATCTTCAATTTGGCTCCTGGAACTAAATCAGCAAACTGTATACTGTATTTGAAAACCCCGCTGGATGCATTCGATGGTGCATTAATTCGCACATTTACATATTGATTCTTGCTTTCAAGTTCATAATCATTAGTTGCAACAAATCCTTTTCTCCCAAAATTCTTAGTCGGCGCATAATCGGAGTATTCGTTTTGCGATATATTCAACATAGCCACTCCGTTTTCGAGAACGTATGTTTTGGACAGTCCAAAAAACGCTTGTGGAAGATAATTCCCACAATTTTCAGCACTGAAAATAAGAAGACTTTATAGAGAAAGTGGTTTCATCGTGCCTAACTCACTCATAACTCGCAATTAAGTTTGTCTTATTCACAGTAACACCTCCAAGATAGGCATACAATCTCCCAGTTCCATTGATGCTTGTGATAACAACGTCCGTATAATATGTTTGCAGAGCTGCCGGACCGTGAATTGCATTTAATTTGATTACCGCAAATCTGTTCAACATCAATCCTTGAAATTGCACTATATTTTTAGTGTTCGTATAGTCTTGGAATATAGTTTGTGCACTATACATGTTATGCTTCAAATACATCACAGTCATCATCTGTCCACTGGAAACATATTGTGTTTTTTCATCAATCAGCTGAAGACCGGTTCCGAGAGAAGTCATATTCCAGGATAATCCATCAAAGAAAATGATTCCTCGGTACCATTCTCTGAGAGACTCGAAGGGCGGTGGAATAATGGTAGCGGATACTCGATTGTAAGTTGTTATAATTTTCGCTTCACTGCTGTAACTGCTCCAAACAAAAGGACGAGTGTCAGTTTTGTTGATTTGTATTATTTCCGGATTGATTTCTGGTACTGAAAATTGGGTTCTACTGTAGTTGAATGTGCACAAGCCATTTTTTTGAAATTGGATGGTTCCAACAGGGTGGTCAAAAAAGTGGATGGGCTCAATAAAGGGAAAAAATAGAATGGATTCAAGACGGGCACCTGAAAATTGGATGGACCCAAGAATTCCAATGAACGGCAATGACTCATTGAGGACCCGTTTTTGTGTGAATGTTTGTTTTCAAAACTTGATGAAGTATAAGACATTACACTTGAGAAAAGAAATAAAAACATTTTTTGAAAAAGAGCAGATTCTCAACATGCCATTCTAATTAATGTCCATTTTGGGTCCACCAAATTTTTAGGTGCCCGTCTTGAGTCCATTCAATTTTTTGATCTTTTTCTTGAGTTCACCCAACATTTTGACCCCTCTGTTGAGCCCATCGAATTTCAAGAAATGGCTTGGGTCCATCCAACTACAGTAGAACCGAAAATTGTATACTTTTTGAAAAGCGTTCTTCAGCTTGTATTAAAACAAAAACTAAGTTTAGCTAACATGACTGCCATTGAAGTGTAAATCCAAATTTAACTTTCGATTTCCCAGTTGACAACTTGATTCTTCCACCAGGTGCCACGAAGAAAAACCATTCTGAACGAGCAGAAAATACGCTGAATATCTGATTGATAAGTCTCAGAGGAGCATTAACTCACTCCTCAATTTTCCCTAATTGATCGATAACTTGAACTGGAGCAGTTTCATTTCGGAAATTGGTTATGTTCAAAGTCAATTCAATGAAAACAAACAACCCTTGTGGAACGTTTATCTGAATTAAAAACTAGGTGAAACTAAAATTTTTGATTTTTACCTGATATTCACAAACGAAGTTATCCGGAAAAACAGGAGGGGAGCCAGTTGAGAAGTTCGATGGATACCAAGTCACACTTGATATGTTTTGTGTTGGATTGAACACTAAAGTTCCTTGGCATTCTCAAAAAAATGATCTGGTTTTATATTCTGACACAAGATCAGTGTTACCTGGTACTGCATCAACTGAAACTGCCAGCAAGGCAATAAGAAACAATGAATACATGGTGTAGAATAGAGTAAAGATGGGTTTAAGGAACATTATATACGGTGTAACTTCGTGATAAAAGTGTTACGTCACCAAGGACCGTTTCATAAGATCAGGTAAACAAACGGTTGGTTGAGTCATTTTAGATATTTTTCAAAAGATATTGATGTCATATTCAATCAAGAAAACACAGCAGAAGTTTGCGCTTCCCTGATGCCAAATCGTGTCGGACGGCATCTTAAATGGGGTTCTTCTGCTTTAATTTTCTAATGTGCAAGTAGTAAAATGAGAGAGCAAATGTTTTATCTTGAAAGTTTCAAAAAAAAATCACATGTATTTCATGTTTCATTCCGTCGCATTCTTATCTTTTCTCGTATTCCTAATAGTTTCATCAAAAACTGTGTAGTTTGATTTATTGATAATATTTTATTTGAGAGCATACATTTCATTCATTCAAAAGTTTGAATCGAAACTAAATATACCGAAGAATTACTTGTGAAAAGTGAATTCAAATGTATATTATTTTTATTGCACTAATAACTTCTAGAAAATTTTAGGAAAGGTTCTATTGAGAGCCGAATTCGACTTATACAAATCCAGTTGTAGTATCTTCTAACAAAAAACCAGTTCATTGAGATAATATATTGAAAAAAACTTTACAATGAAGCAATCATTGTTCAGTGCGATGCGAATATGTTCATAATAGTTAGCATAATAACTCCAAACAGTTTTGTAGCGACGGAAGATTTGACTATCTCGAAGTTCAAGAGGAATCCTTTATTGGTGTTTCCATTGGACCTATATGTTATGTAAAATGATTTTCCAGGTAGTTCATTGAATAAATTAAAGTATGGAAGATTTGAGCTGTCATATCTGAAACTTATGGTTGCGTAAAAGAAGGTTCTTTGATGCTCACGTCGTAGTGTATCTGTTTCCATCTTGCTTTGTTTGAATTTCAAGTTTCACGCCTGGAATCAAATCAGCCGACTGTATATAGTATCGAAACACACTGCTTTTGTTTAAAACTCCATCTATTTCTACAGAAATGTCTTGAAGTTTGCTCATAGTTCCATAGTCGCCACTTGCAATGATTCCTTGCCGTCCGAAACTGTTTGTCGGTGCGAAATTTTCGTATTCTCCTCCAGAAATGTTTAGTGTCGCGTGTCCACTGCGCAAAACATAAGTTTTGGGTGTTCCAAAGAAAATTTGAGGTAAATACCGCTCGCAGTTTTCAGCACTGAAAAATTCCATCGAGTTCAAAATACGGTTTATTTTAACTCACTAGTAGCTGGTGATCAAGTTCGTTCCGTTTTTTGTGATTCTTCCTTGATAGACATCCAAGATACCAGCACCTTCTAATCTGGTGACAACCTCGAAGTTCTGCCCATTTAGAAGTGTTTGTAAAGCAACAGGTCCATTTGAAGCATTTAATGAGAACATAGCAGAGTCATACCAATTAACAAACTGTTTTCCTTGGAATTGAACGATGTCCTTAATGCTTTCGTAGTCTTGAAACACATATTGAACGTAATTGTAAGCAAATGGAATCCGTAAATATATGATTGTCATATATTTTCCACTAGAAACAAATTGAGTTTCCCCATTCAACAGTTGAAGTCCTGTTCCAAGACACGTCGCATTTCCAGATTCTCCATCAAAGAACATGACTCCTCGTAAATATTGTATGTCAGACTCATATCGTGGAGGGATTATTGTTGCAGAAACTTGAGTATCCGCTGAGATTCTGACTGCAACAGCTACATATCTTGAAAAAACTACCGGACGGGTGTCATTTTCCTTGACTTTCACGATATTTGACTCCATTGATGGATCTGATTTCTCGTGATTTAATTGACGCTTTTAACATAACAAACATACATGGCATCCACTGGACGTCAAATCCGATCTTCACTTTCGCTTTTCCAGTAGAAATTTTAATTTTTCCATATTCGGCAATAAAATAGACCCATTCTCGGATAGAAAACACACTAAAAATTTTCAAAAATTTACATTTAGTATCATCTTCATTTATTATAACTTACTCTTCGGTTCTTCCCATTTGATCTATAATCTGTACTGGTGCAGATCCATCAGACAAACCAGTTGTGTTAACTATCAAGTAGAATGTAGCAAACCATCCTTGAGGAACGTTAATCTGAATTCGAAGCTTGTTCATGATGACTTATTTGTTTAAAAACCTTCAGTTCACAGTCGTAATCATCCGGAAATATAGGAGGATCACTACCTGTGAAATTAGACGGATACCAAATAACATTCGATTTATTCTGAGGTGGATTGAAAATCAAGGTGCCATTGCATTCTAAAAAATTTGCAATGTAATGTTTTTCGAATTGTTATGTAACTACCTGGTACTGTAGCATTTGTCAGAGCAAGCAGCAGAGCTAGGAGTAGAGCTAGAAACATGGTGAATGATAGGTAAACATTAGTTTGAAGAACATTATATACGGTGTAACTGTGGGTTGATAATGAAACGTTACGTCACGAAGAGTGGTTTTTAAGATCAGAAAAACAAAGGAGAACGGTAATTGAGTCATTTCAAGTTTCATAACATAAGTATCCTTGATGTCATTTTTATTCAAAAGAGATTTTTGGAACTTATTTCTTTGATTTTTGATTCTATTATTTTAAAACACACTTTCTGTGTTATTGTCGCTAAGTGAGTTTGGCGTTGAGCATAGCTTGTTCAGTTATTTGAAATCACATAATTGAAATTGATGCATAAAACTTTTCGCGAATTCACATGAAGCTGGACGGTTAATGCCGCGAAGCGACGGGGTGCTACCCCGCATTAGAACTGGCCGCATTAGAACTGTCCCGCATTAGAACCGCGCCCGCATTAGGACCGCCCGCATTAGAACTGGCCGCATTAGAACCGGCCGCATCAGAACTGTCCCGCATTAGAACCAGCCGTATTAGAACCGGCCGCATTAGAACTAACAAATTCAATAGGATCCGGTCTATTCGGCCTTTTTGGCCTAATTCAGCCCGAACTGACCTGAATTGGCCCGAATCGGCTTAAACAGGTTCAGAAGGCCTAAATCGGCCCCAATCGGCCCAAACAGCCCTAATCAGCCTAAATCGGCCCGAACGGCCTGAATGCACCTAGATCGGCCCAAACGGCCTAAATCGGACTAAAACGGCCCGAACGGCCTAAAACGGCCCTAACGGCTTGAGTCGGCCCAAATCGGCCTAAATCGGGCCAAACGGTCCAAATCGGCCCAAACAGCCCAAATCAGCCCAAACGGCCCAAATCGAACCGAATCGGCCCAAACAGCCCAAATCGGACCGAATCAGCCCAAACAGCCGAAATCGGCCCGAAGCAGCCGAAATCGGTTCGAATCGACATAATTAGTCCAAATCAGTCCAAGCCGTCTTATTTGGCCCTAATCGACTCAAACGGTGCGAATCGGGTCGATCTAGGTGGGTTTAGGCCGTTTGAGCCGACTCAAGCAGTTCGGGTCGTTTTGGACCGATTTAAGCCATTTGGGCCGATCAAGGTGAATTCAGGCCGTTCGGGCCGATTTAGGCCGATTAGGGCTGTTTGGGCCGATTGAGGCCGATTTAGGCCTTCTGCACCTGTTTAAGTCGATTCGGGCCAATTCAGGTCGATTCGGGCCGCTTTGGCTGATTCGGGCCGATTTGGGCCGTTTGGACCGATTCGGCCCGCTTTAGGCCGTTTGGGCTGATTTGGGCCGATTTGAGCCGTTTGGGCCGATTTGGGCCATTTGGGCTGATTTGGGCCGATTTGGGCCGTTTGGGCTAATTTGGGAAAATTCGGGCCAAAAATACTCATCGGTTCTAATGCGGCCGGTTCTGATACGGGGCAGTTTTAATGCGGCCGGTTCTGATGCGGCCGGTTCTAATGCGGCCAGTTCTAATGCGGGCGGTTCTAATGCGGGCGCGGTTCTAATGCGGGACAGTTCTAATGCGGCCAGTTCTAATGCGGGGTAGCACCAGCGACGGAAGGCTTTTGGTAAAGAGTTACAACTCAATAAGCTTCAATTTTGCATACTTTGTCCAACAAGTAACCATTCAACAACAACGGCTAGTTTTGTATTACAAACGAAAAGTATCAAAAAATCAAAGAATATTCACACAATTTCAAAATTTTCTCGCTAACACTCTTATCATTCCTCGTTTTCAAATTGTACCTGGTTATCATTTTTATGTGGTCTGACATTTTATGAAGCACTTCCTCCGTACCACATACTGTAATGATTAAACTATAGTCTGCTCACTATAGTTTAGGAAGCGTAATCAAATTTCAAAAATGAGAAAAAAGATTTATTCAAAAGTAAGCCATCAAAGAAAAGAAAATTGCAAACATGAAACACAAATTTGAAGATTCGTTAAGGATTTGATAATTCATATAAAATCCTTTGCTTACGTTTCCATTGGATGAGAAATCAACGGTCAAACTGTCTCCAATGACTTGAACAACATTTGAAAGCGATGGCAGATTTGTATTGTCGTAGCTATAACATAAATTGTTCTTTTTTCTGACTCATTTTCTAAACTTACGAATAAACAACATCTTTATTGTTGTAAATTTTTATAGAGCACGTGGCATTCGAGGATAAATCGGCTGTATCTATTGCAAAGGAAAATGTTGCCAACTGATTTACTCTAATATTCTCATGCACTTCTTGACTTTTACCATTTTGCAAATAGTGGTTAGATGAAATGAACCCTTTCTTTCCAATGGTCTCCGGAAGAGGATCGTTTTCTCGTTGATTGAATATCATAGCCATATCAGTTTTGTTTCCTCTTAAAACATACGTTCTAATATTCCCATTGATGCGTTGAGGGAAGCCTGATTCACTGTCGTCATTACTGAAAACATTATACCGATTCTCGAAGATGTGTTTTTTTTTACTTACGTATAAGATTTTATAAGGTTTTTCTGATTTTTAGTGACTCCGCCAATATAGACATCCAATGTACCAGTTCCTCCCATACCGGTTACTGTCTCGCCAAAATAAAATAGCCCATCTGGAACATAGGTGACCATAGCAGATGGTCCTGACAAGTTATCAAGTTCTACTCCGCAGATGTTCATTGATAAGCCACAGGCAACTCCTTGATAACTTGCAATCATTTTTGTCTTTTCATACTCTTGTAAAACAACATATCCATCCACGGAATTCAGTAATGTCAAATATTGTACAGTCAACGTGTTTCCAGTCGAAACCATCTGATTCTCACTTTTCCAGAACTGCATTGCTGATCCAAGATACGTGGAATTCCAATCTGGTCCATCGTAGAACATGACTCCACGTAAAAAGTGGTAGTTGGTTGAATTTTTTGGAGGAATCACTACAACCGAAACTCTCGATTCTGCGGTAATAACAGAGAGACTATTGCCGTTGAAGGTAAGGACTTTTGGGTCTGTGTCAGCAATTGCCAGATTTGTATAAACTGGAGAAAAGGTGGATGGATCTGAAAACATATTTTTGAAGGGAATATAAATTTTCAGGTTACTTTTATTCCACTGAACTAAAAATCCGAAACTGGTATTGGTCATTCCTGTCGTCAATAATATGTTTCCACCACCGGCAATCAAATAGAAAACCTCATTCTTGCCGGAATACAAACTGAAAAAAAAACATTGTTGAGGAATGTTTTCAAAAATATCCCAACTTTTCCGATTTGTTCAGTTTATCAGTGACAACAACGGGGATAGTTGTGTTAGACGATTTAGTGGTGGCAACGGATATTTGCAGGTAGGCCCATAGTCCTTGTGGTACATTTATCTTCAAGAATTAAAATCTCAAGTATTTCGAAAAACACTGAAACCAGTTACCTGATATTTACAAGTGAAGTTGTCTGGAAACAATGCAGGAGGCCATTTTAAATCGGCATTTGGATAGTAGATGGTAGTGGAAAGATTATTGGGTGGATCAAACTGTATGGAACCATTGGGACATGCTAAATAATTACAATATGAAATTTTCCAACAAAAATAACTTACGAGCAATGTCAGCGTAACTCAGAAACACATAAGAACATAAAAAGAAAAGGAGTTTCATTGTGAATCAATAGTAAAACTGTCTTATCTCCATAAAATTTTGAATATATGTATACTGAACTCATTGATAAGGAGGTACAACGTCAGAGTGTCCGTTCTGTAGAGATCGAAAAGTCGACTAGACTCATTTTCAGGTTTGAGTCATTCCTGATTAGAGTGACGAATCGTTTTCGTCATTTTTGGGTTTTCCGTGAGTTTTTTGTTAGTTTACACAGTGTTATCTGTAAAAAAATTAGAACATGCATAAACTAAAATCGTATGTCATATTTTAGTTAATGTCGAATGAATTATGGGTAGGTAATGTGAGCTTTGAGTTCAATGTGTCTGTCATTTTCCCTTCTTTTCCGAAAAGAAATCAGATCAAGGATAAGTTCGGGAAACAAATAAGGACAATTTTTTCTGCTCCTATAATTCGATTTTCGAAAAAGGAACAGTATTCTGAGAACCATGAGTACCAAAATATCTTGGGTTACTGTCAAATATTCTAACAGAACGAAGTGTTTCTCATTGGTCATCTCCTCCCATTTCAACGTCTTCAGTTCTTCATCTGAACCATTTATTCTACAAAGTGTGTGTGATGATTACAAATAGAACACAATGAAAGGAATCGTGTTCTCATATTTTCTGTCGGTGTGTCCACCACACTACGAACACTCACGGAGATCCGTTCTACGATACTTCCATAGTTTAGGCAACATCCGTTTCAGTTTTAATATTTATCATAAAATCATAGTTTGAATTTGGAATAAAGTTTTAAGTTAGTTGATGTTTTGATACTAACAATATCATTTTTATTCTCAATTCTATCAAAAAAGTTTCTGTCAATCTTACTTTGTTCATGAATAAAACTCCTAAAGCATACATTGAACGATTGTATGAAATTAAGTCTAGGGTTAGAACATTTTGTCAATTTTTGTATTGAGAATCAGAAAAGTAAAATGAAAATCCAATGCAATCATTAAAAAAATTACGGAAATGAAAGCTTGATCCGAATAGACCCGTCTGTCTTGTGTTTTGTAAGCTATCAGCTTTCTTCATAATCGTTCAATGATAATTCTTGATTAATCAGTCGGAATGAAAATCAAACGATCATAAATATGCGCAGAACTTGAACAAATCCTAGGAAAGTACATCGGAGATATCGGTCTATGACGTTGAACTACGCACACGGTTCAAACAAGAGACAAACATTCGACCGTATAGTGTGATCTACTCTAGATAAGAATGACCTTATCGGGAAAATTTTGCTTTCTGTCTACTTTGTAGAACTATTCGCAGGAAGGTTGAAATAGGTTCAAAAACATTAAGAAGGTATATATGACCAACGTTCAAAACTTTCAAAACGAACACTTTCAAAGTTTTGAATACTTTTACGCAAAACGCGCTCAGCAATTCAATCTAAGCATAGATTTTCAGAACCCTTGCAAATGCCTACTTCACAACCGTCATCATCATCATCATCCCCATTTGTGTCATCTTCACCAGTTCCGTCCACTTCTTCATGTGAAGTGTGTGGGGATACTGTACATAGCAAGCAGTATGGAGTAGCCTCTTGTCTTGGTTGCATTGTCTTTTTTCGAAGGGCAATTCAGAATAAATCCGAGTTTCGATGTTGGAGAAATGGTAAATGTTCGATCACTTTGAGTACTCGTTGTTCTTGTCGATGTTGCCGCTTGACGAAATGTTTTGAAGTTGGAATGAACCCGGAAGGTAAGTTTGATTATAAATATTTCACAAATAATTCTAATACAACACCTCAAACTGCTTCATAAGTTTTTCTTAACTTATACGGATATTTCTTTTCAGTTTTCAGCAGTTACACAGCGAGATCAACTAGGACCGAGAGATCCCAGGTCAATTCCTAATCAAAAAACAGCCAAGCAAGTGCAGCCTGACAAAACGTACAGTAGCCAAACGGACAGAAAAAAGGACAACGTCACTACCGGTGACGTAAATCTCATCTTCAAACTTGGTATGAGGAATGCAATAAAATGGGCAAACCAGTTTGAACCATATCGGAAATTGAGTAGTCATGATAGGAAGTTAGTTCTATCAGAGTACGGTATTGGATTCGTTTTAATTGACGTTGCATTCGAATATTCTGAGGAAATGGGTCGTGTTGATGAAAATGAAAATGAAGTCAGAGAAAGTGAAGCAATGCAAGTTATCGAAGCTTACGTAGGGGAAATTATCAGAATACTTTCAGAGACCATTGCACCTCAGCCAATGAGCTCGGGGACTCATTGGAGGCTCCATTCAAAGTTTTGAAAATTGATGAATTTGAATTGTCGGCTTTGAAAACACTGCTTCTTTTATCTCGTGAGTTTTCATATACGCTTTGCTGAACGTTGGAAGTTTAGCAAGTTTGGACGGCCCATTCTACTTTAGCATTCGAATTTTTTTAGTTTCAGCATCATTTTCTGGACGAGCCTGCTGTCTAAACTCTTCTGAAAACATCGATAAATGCTTGTCAGATCTCATGGAGCACTGCACCAAAAAGGATCAAGAAAAAGGACCGGAACGATTCGGAGAAGTAATTCTTTTGCTTGGTTCGATCAGATATGCTGTGAAATCATTCTACAACAAGACAAAGATACCAGGAGTTTTGAACATAGATAATTTTGACCCATCTATAAAGGATGTTTTTTTGTCGTGAGATTGTCATTACTTTTAGAGGATATTTATTCAGAGTTGGAATAAATTATTGAATGAAAAATTGGAAAAAAGGCGTACCAGCCGAGTTTTAATAAAAAGTTGACAGCAAAAGAACAAAATGTAAGAAAAAAAGAAAAATCTGGTTGGGATAAAATTGATTCTGATGAACCAAACACATGTTTGACAATAGGGGGAGGACGGATAATCACCTCGCTTCCGTCACAAACTCCAATCAAAGTCATAAAATCCTGGCATCCCGAGATTTCAAGATGTACAAAGTATACTATCCATATCAATCTATCTATTTTATCGAACATTGTCCGATTTAACTATATTATTCTACTGTTCACTTTACATAAAAATCACCAATTTTTCGATTTCATTCGCTGTTTCAGTTTCTGCCTTTTGGGAGCTAATTTTTTAAAGGTTTGGAGGTGAGGTTCAAATGAATTTTTGAGAATACACTAATTGACTAACGATGACTATTTATGGTTGTCGATTCCACTCGTGAAACTGATTTATCCCTGAATACAGCCTTAGCCCTTCTGAATGCCTTCTTCGCCGCGTGCTTATAGTCCGACACCACATACATCACAATCATAGAGTCCATAGCGGGATACAAAGTGAAACTACATAGAAGGGCTCCAGACGGGAAACTGATGTCGAAATTGAAGACTGGAATGAAGTTGATAATACTGATTGGAATGAACAGAATCAAGGTTGGAGCTGTGATCTGTAAATAATAACATTGGATGGATTCTCAACGAGTATCAGAGGACCTGCATAACAAGAGACTTGAAAAACTGTTTGTGATGTTTCTTCAAGTTTTCCGAAAAGTTCTTAATTTTATCCTCCATTTGGGTATGCATTGACCATCCACAATAAATCATGATACTGTATTGCACGTTTACAATCACAAAGATACTGACTATCCCCATAAGATTAAACCAACGAACAGAACCATCGAACGGATCATAAGCGACTAGAGCCATAGAAGGGAGATCTGTTACATTGACATGGTAACGTATAAGCATTTCTTCTCGTAAATAATATGCTGCAGGTTCGTCCAATTTCAAGAAAAAGAATGTTCCGAGAGCATACTGAAGTCCAAAGAATGTGCAGTAGCCAACCCAAATGAGAGAGTAGCAACCGGTGAAGTATTTTAGTTTGGAATTGCTAAAAAAAAATTACTTGTAGATAAAATAAAGATTAAAAAAACTCACTCAAAGATGGCCCAATATCGATAAATAAACTGAACCGACAAAAGTGAAATAGTGGCAGAGAAGAATGTGTAAGCAGCTAGAACTTTATTTTGAACATCCTCATTTTCTTCCCTTTTCACTCACCCAAAGGAATATTCCAGTATCTAATATCAGTGATACCGAATGTCTCCTTAAAACTGAAGAACAGAAAACCAGCTCGATAGTTGTGAACATTCTGAAATTCTGTTAAAAATAGTTTCCATGAAAATCAGAATTACCGGAAAAACAATAATTTCGATGGTGGAAAAAGCCATTCCAAGCAACGTGAAGGCAATCAGAAGATATTTATAAGATCCGAAAATCTTGGATGCTCCGTAGACAGTTAGAAACAGTAAGATCACACCGAATAGCATGGAAGAAACAAAGCCGATTTGTGGGACAAGATGAGCAACAGAAATCCAGAAGAGATAGTCCTGGTTGGAAGAAGACATGACTATGTTTGAACTGAAAAGAGTATGTTGAATTAGAAAAATCTGATTTGAAGTATTGAGAGAAAATGAAATGATGCTTCTCAAATACTCGACTAGACTGAATGAGTTCTCTAGTTAATTCTAGTTATACAGAATCCTGAGAAAAACAGCCAGCCACATCCGGCCCACACTTTTGTATCCGTTCAACTATATCGTATTCAGACAGTGAGTAACTCTTTGTTATTGTTCAACGAAAAAGTGATTTTAAGAGAAATCGCAGTACAATTCACTGAGATTACGATGACGAGCTCTATTACTTATACAATTTCGCCCTTGTTTTTCATCTTCAAAGATGTGGGCTACATACAAAACAATTCGTCGTTAGTCATTATTTTGATGGAATCGAAATTCAATATTTATTTAATAAAGCATCAAATTAAACCAGATGATCGTGACCGTTAGGACATCAATTCAACAAAAAATCCCTAACAGTTTGATCAAAATTCATAAAGTTCATTATATCTGAGACCCGTGTCTGGTTGTATATCGCCTTCACTCCACATCGAATCGAACTGATCAGTAGAATAATTTCTCCGAATCGTTCTGCGCCCCGGCCAGGGAATTTAGCATTGCAATGCTCCATGAGTTCGTCTATACATTGTGTGTAGATCCCAGCTATGACACCTTCTTGACCAGAATATATTGCTCGTTGGGAACAGGAAGCTGGAATAACAATTGTCATTGGAGCAACTCGACGTCAAAACTTACGCTTTAGAATTAGAAGAGTTTTCAACGCGACACATTCTATTTCATCCACTTCTAACTGTTTGAATGGTTTCGCAACACACTGAAGAAGTTCTGACACAAAGTTATGATGGAATCTGAACAATTACGATGCTCAAATTCCCTCTCGCTAGAAAAAAACTTACTGCGCTTTAATTTTCATATCCTCCATATCAATAGTTGCTTGTGGAAGACCAAAAAAGTAGTCCGGATGCATGAAACTTCCATTTTGAAGGAGCCAAACTCCGGAATCTGCTTCTCTTGAAGTCTTGAATCCTTGATCAATCAAAAGGAATGCTAAACAGTACTCTGCGAGAACACTTTTCTTAGAATCCCAGGATAGTCTACGGAATGGTTTCAGGCAGTTCCCCCAGTCCATGGCTTGTTTCAGACAGAGTTTCAGCATAACATCCACATCATGAGCTCGTGCTCTTCGGCGGTATCTTACAATGTTCTGAAATACTGATAATACACTTTTGTCATTGAAGAAATGAATAAAGTCCTAATTTTCAAATTCAATCCCGACCCCTTTTCATTCAAACACCCTACTTCATCGTTTGTGTTCAACAATTCAAAAAGTCTTCGTGATGTTTGATAAAATCTTTCTTTGCACGGAATTGGAATCAATTCGTCAGTGTTTTGATCGGAATAAAAAAGACCATTAGATTGCACTCCTTCATCTCTCCATGAGATCAGGATAGCAATATTGTCAATGTGATCAAGTGTACGGAAGAGAGAGAGAGAAGACAGAAGATAAGAAAAGATTACGTATGGACTGTGATCAGAAGAAAGTGTGACTTTCGGAAATCATCTTTTGAAGATTGTAAGTAAAGAAACAATTGCAAAATCGTAACTTGATTTTTTTTGAATAACTACAGAAAAATGAATTGCTATAACTTCTTAACGGTGATGTGAAATCTTCTCAAAAACCTAATTTTATAAATTGATTATTTTTCTTCTCTTTCCACATTTTCCTTTCACCTATTATTTTTATTGCCCTATTTTGTATCGCTTAATTGATAATACTTTGTTCACTTGATCTCTTTCCGCAGTTCAGGCGAAGAAAAAAGGAATCTGCGGTGCATAATGTGACCGACCGGGCAAGTATGTTCCCGAAAGAAGTGAAAGTCATTTAGCCATAATGGCAAGCGAGGTCGTCTAACATCACGAAGACTTTTTGGGCACGTTGAACTTCGATTCACAAACCCGTAAGATATAGTTAGGGAAAAATACAATAAAAGCAGTACTAGGAACTTTCATAACCATTGGGTTTTTTTTTTCAATCGGATAAATAAAACTTACCGACTGATCCTTATGAAATGCCACATCTACTTTATTCTCCGCGAAGAATCGAAGATGTTCCGAAAACTGATTTTTTTGGAAGTTTGTCCATGACAGTAGGAACGAGTCAGGTTGATCTGAATTTTTTTTCATCAGCGTGAAATCAGTGTTTCTTTCGGAAGTTGTTCTATTTTTGTTTCTTTGTCATTTGCAATTTAGTTAGGTGCAGCTGCACCCATTACGAGAAAGAATCGTATTTGGAACGGTTCGGACTACAGAAATATATATTTATCGGTCACAAACCACATGCGGAGATATCCAAAATAGAAACTGTTATTGATAGCTCTAAAATGAGGAAAAACAGTAATTCGTGAAAAAGTGAGGAGAAAAGAGCAACAAGTTCGCCTCAGCTCATGCCGATAAATTATTGTTCTTCAGTTGTGAAAGTTTTAAGTTCAGATATGATTTCAAAATTGGAAGTGTGAATCACATGAAGATTCAAAATGTTTATCAAGACTGCTCATTTCTGTTCACTTACCATCAATAACAATCACCTCTGGACTCTTGGATAACTTCTCCTTCGTTGATTTCCTGGGTCCCAAAACATCTCTTCTCTGGATCGCATTCTCTCTCAATCCAACTTTCAAACATTTTTGAAATCTACAGTATCTACAAGCAACTCGATATGCTGGAAGTACTCTATACTTTCAATATATTCAGTCTTTTTTTAACTTACAAAAATGAATGACACAATCTTTATTCTTCAGGCAAAAGTATTTCATATGTTTAACAATTGACCTTCGAAAAAATACAGTACACCCAAGGCATGCAGGTGCACCGTATCTTGAATTATTGACTCGATCTCCACATACGTCACAACCTCCGGACGACATGGATGGAGGTGTCAAAGGGGGTGAAAGAAGAATAAGTTCATTCGAATCTTGAGTTGAATCTGGACTCATTTACCTAGAAATGGGAATCCAATAACGTTCGAATCGTTCTTTTCAAAGAATCCTGAAACCATTTAAAAAAGATAAACGTAGGCGTGTCTTCTGTCCGTCGGTGTGTCTAGTCTGGATGAACATGATGAACTGAAGAGAGAGATGACTACATGGCATTTGTAGAACTGGGGACATTTGGATAACGGAGATTTAAATCTTTTTCTTATACTTCCGATGAGTTCAAGAATTCAAGAAGATTGAATGAGATAATGCAGCTCTTGCTTTATTGTCTTTTGTAGGTACGGTAAGTTTAACTTGAAAATGTCTTTTCGCTCTTTCTTATTTGAAAACATTGGTGCAATACAAATTCAAGTAACCAAACGATTATCATATGTTGAGTGCTCTTTTTTTTATTCCTGTTTGCAAGTCTTCATGATAAAAGATCCTGTCCACAAGGAAGTTTTGCAACATTTCGAATTTCTCTATGTGCAAACTGTGTACTGTACTCTGAAGTTTTAGAGTAGCCGTATCGGGTTCCGTTGGTGAATGTCGTGGGAAATTCAGAAGCATTCAAAAATTTATGCACCTAAGCAACTCTTGCAAAAAGCGTTAACAAATATACTGGATAAAATGGAAAACGCTATCAAAACTCTTAATCTGAACTCTTGCTTGAGTATGGGCAGAAACAATTTCGAGTGAGCTGTGTGCGGGTCTTTTTTTATCATCCGGGGCAAATCGAGAGTCAGATTAGTACATGCAAGTTTGCAGAAACTCAAGTACAACTATTGGCTACAACTGTTGAATGGTTGAAATCGTCCGATTTCTATCAAGTGTCATACTTTGCTTGTAACCTGTGTTAACCTGTACACTTTGCATTGCTGTTTTCTAAACTTCATAAATGAAATATTTGTTAGTTAAAAAATTGAAATACACCGTTTACAAAAGTTTATTTACAATTGAATTGCTCCTTGTGGAACAGACAACGATGGCACTTTGACAAACCTAGAACATCTGAAAGTAAAACTAAAAAAAAATGCATCACTATTAGAATCTGGGATCCCGAAGTACCAATGTTTCTCATTTACTTCGCGAGCACCAAGAAACGAAAGTCCAAAGAATTCGTAAAGTCTTCTGGTTTCAACGATTCTTAGACGTAAATCAGATGCCTCTTCATCAGCATAATGTCTGTAGTGGATGATGAACTGTTTGAAGTTTCGTGAGATCAGGAACTTCTGAAATTCAGTTTCAAAGCGAGAGAACTATCGGAAAATTCACCTCTTTCAAATAAAACAACCCCTCTACTGTCATTCTAAAGACCGTAACTTCTGCTCTTGAAAAACGGCCAAAACACTCCACAGGTCCCAAAAACGTTAGACCTTCTGTGAAAACTTCCTCAACTCCATTCCATTGATCCAAATCGGCGAATTCCATTACATCCAAAACTACTGGTCTTGTCAAACAGAGCTCAATCCGTTTCAGGTATTTAGGGGATATGCAATGCAAAAAATGAAATACTTGTTGCTTTTCAGCTTTTATAGAAACATTTTGAACTTCAAGTCGTCCTTTAGCGACTAGTTTGGATCTCAAATTACCACAAAACTGCGAGCTTACGGTAGATAAACTGATTCAAAATATCCCCAAAAATGGTTTTCTTCGCTTCAGAATACAATCCAATTCCTCGAAGAATACGCTTTGATAATCCATCTTTTCAATAGTTCTCTTCTTTTTTCTATAGATAACCTGACACCCTTTGGGATGCTTTCGAAAATGAACAGAATGATTTTCACCGGAAGAAATCACCGCCAACACTATTTCCTGAGCTCCTTGCTTAGTGAATCCTATGGAGATTTCCAGTGAATGTAGCGAGATGTCATGTTCAACGTCGTCAATATAGTTACGGAGGTCACGACACACTTTTCGTAGGACCAAACTGAAACTCTTTCAGTGTTCGTAGCAGAAGTTTAAAAAAAACTCACATTGATCGAAAACCAGAAAGTTCCATTATTTTATTCATCACTAGTTCAGGCATATCCAATAAAGAATGTGAATAACTATCCATTTTGTGAAAGAGGGCAGAATAAAAGTCGTTTGAAGAAAAAAAAAAGTTTCAAAACGATGAATGTATGTCTTTCACTGTCTATTTCTCTCCCATGGTCTATATTCGGAATTGTTTGCAGTGAGGCTTATCATAGTTTGAAGCACAAGAACTAGAAATCAATTTTTGATAGCATTATAAAAGTTTATTTTATACGCCAACTGATTTATTCATTGAAATGATTAAAGAACATGAGTGAATAAGTTAAAACGAAAGTCACAACACCACCAATTTATCCTCCGGCACCAGGAACTTCTCGAAGTTCTTCGGCTCAACACGAAGAAATCTGATCCTATTCTCTTTCCAGGTCACAACCAGGGCATTATCGTTCATTGGAAACTTGTAAAACCAACATTTGTTTTTCCTCTTGAAAATTTTATGTTGCTTTCCGAAACGGTCCAAAAACTGAGATTCGTCAATGAAGTTCTCGTAGGAGAAATGGAATTCTTTGAAGTTTGCGTTTTTGAGAGCGCTCTGAAAGTTGATTTGTTGCTAATTCAGATATTACTTCCTGTTATTTTTACCTGTCTAACTGTAAGGATCTCATCCACATTTACATTTTCAATTCTGAAGTGAGCATTACGGAATTTGTAGAAATTGCTCATCGGAGTCTCAGCAATGAATCCCAATGTTTCCACCACTTTCGCTTTCTTCCATTGATCGGTATTCACAATTCGATTGATGTTACAGGTCATTTGAACTCCACTGCTGTTGGTTAGGTCAATTTTATTGATAGTTCCTGGATCCAACTTCTCTAATATAGATAGAATCTGATCCTCGTTGATATGTCCTGTCCATGAGAAGTATTTCAGCATCAGTTTAGATTTCCGTGATTCCAATGCATCTGACATCTTTGTGAGAAAATCTGTTACTACTTCTCCCGCGTAAATCTGTGGAAGTATTAATGAGATCGCTCTCACTATCGACTTTTGATTCTTCAGAATTGATCCCAAATCCTGTCCAGCACAGTTTGCAATGTCTTGATTTTCCACCCTCTTCTGGCCATCATGGTCAACTAAGACGTCATTTCCATCCTTATAATAAGAGATTTCGAAAAGTGAATCAGCAGTTTTGAGTTCAAGTGAGATCTTTTCAGACGATTGAATATAGACATAGGCTTTGAGAATCTTTGCATCCAGTTGTATACTGTCAGCGTGGTTACGAAGGTTTGAGCACACTTTTCGAACGGATTGACTGAAAAATTATAGATTTTGTTGTTTCCGGTAGCGGAGGTCCCAGGCTCAGAGGAAGAGGAAGTGCATTACACAGGAATTACAACTTCATTACAACAAGAATTACACCTCGGGTGGATCAAGGAGGACACGGGAATTTTTTCAACCTTTTGAACTCAGCCATCAAAAAGAGTTCCATTTTTCAATCATTAAAAATTCAATTTCCTGGAGTTTCCTCTATAAAACAAAGCGCTTGAATAGGTCAAGCACAGTGCAGTCGTAACAAAAATTGTTGTACTTTCCTTATGAAAAAACTGATCGGAGTCAAGTTATAAGCCACAAAATATGTCAAAATTATAGCTTCTTCACCTCAAAAAGCTTCAAAAACCTAAAAGCAACTCACACAGTTTTCAAATCCACCTCCTTCATCACCACATCCAACACTGGAGCCGGCATATCCGACAGAGTTTTTGCGTGTGGCTCCGCCATGATTCTGTAACAAAATATTAGATTTCCAGTCACCCTAAATATAAAAAAAAAGCGGCTAAATGAGTATCAAACCAAATCGAAAACACGTATGAGTGTGTGTTTGTGTTTTTGCATCTGCTCCTGCTCCGGGACAAAAAGGAGCACCCCTTATTCCGTCAGGAGAAGATATAGCGTTGGAGAATAGGAGAGAAAAGAAAGGGCCGAGTTAATTGGAAAGAGAGAAATGGATGGAAAACCACAAGAGGAAGGTTGATTGAGAGTTGAGTAAAAAAAAATGGAAATGAAAGGGAAGACGAGATAGTATGGGGTAAGGAGGGGAAGAGTGAGTCAACATGTGGTTGGTTGGGACAAAGGGGTTTAGAGAGAGTGAATATGTGGAATTGAAATTTTAAAAAATATAAACAAAAGACTGAAAATTCTATGTCTCAAGTATGACAGATTGCGGCCAAACTAGCTTGCTTTGCTCACCAGAGCTTGGTGACTACCCTGGATCTTAACCTAATCTGCAAGAATGGTATACAGCTTCGCCAACAGAAGAGCACTAACACAATTAAGGAATAAGGTAGTAAATTCTAAAGACCTAATTCAAAAACTTTGAAGCCACCTCTCCGAAACACTCAACAAACGGACATCCAAAACCGCAATTTATCAACATGAAGGCTCTGTGGTAGTTCAGTGGGACAAAACAAAAGAGACGGATGATGAGACAGACGTGCACACACGCTCACTCACTCAGCAGTAGAAAACGCCATTTAACTTTGTGTGACGGGAGAAAGCGACAGCTAGATTTATGGGGAACACTCATCCTGAACGAGCAGAGAAAGAGCCGAGGCGCACGCGCCCCACTTCTTTTAGTCGCAGAAAATAGAGTGGAGAAGTTGGAGGAGACGAAGTGGCTGTCTGGATATATTTATGGATACAAAAAGGAATGCATTCCGAGAAGTCAGGAACGGATATGCATGTCAAAATATGTGAATGGAACGTCATGGGTGGATGAATTACTAAAAAAAAACATTACGAACGGTTTCGGAATTTATGTCAAAAGAATTTAATTTGGGTTAAGAAAAAATGAGAAAAGGAAAAACTCAAAAAACATTTGGGAATAAAAACAGAAGTCGTCATTCCAGTTTCTTTCAAATTTGAAAACCCAAAAACAAATGTACAGTAAGCTCGGAAAACAAAAAAAATAAAAAATTTTTATCTATCTCATCTGTCCTTTTTTCAGATTCTTTAAAACCCAAAACTGCTTTCACTCCACTACTTTCTAAGAAAAACATTTCTTAGTATCATTGATCAGTTTCTTTCAGGACTCGATTCTAAAGGAATTCCATACAAAACTCTCCAAATTCATCTTTGATGCGTACTGTGCTTCGCTCAATAGCTACATCTCGCACAAACCAGTTTTGTTGAACCCAATTGCATTTGCAATCTATAAAAGTTTTGACTGAAATTGGTTTTCGTTGCAATTGGTTTTGGATCAGGATTTCCTGCGATAGTGTACACTTCCTATCGAATGTGAAGTATTTTGGAGGAACTGAGTAAAATCACATCAAGTGCCAATATCAGAAAGCAAAGAATTGCACTGCTCAGGTTAGTTGCTCAGTTAATTGCCTCTAGTGTTACTTGTTGTCCAATGATTCTGATGGCTGTGCTACTATTGATCAAATTTGAATACACTCAGAGTAAGACTTTTTCACAGCATTTTTCTTGTAAAATAGTTTACTTTAGTATTCACAATAGGGTTCCGCATGAAAAATTCAGAAAAAAGCTTTCACGATGAAATGAGCTTTCTTAAAGCTTAAAAAGGCTTACACGTTTCAGAAATAAGCTTTGAAAAAGCTTGGCAAGGCTTGAAAGGCTTGTTCCAAGCTTTGACGTGAAAGCTTATTAAAGCTTATGTAAGCATTTTGTTCTTGGAAGAGTTGTTTTCAAGCTTTAATTGTCGGGAGTGAATTATAACTGATCTAAACATTCAAAATAGGAGTTCTGAAAACCATATTTGCCCAGTTTGGACCCATCCAGGCTCAACCCATTTGACCTTTTTTGACTGATTTTTTTTCTCGAATTTTCATTCAAAATTACCGATTTTTAAATCATCAATTTGTCGTTAATTTTTTATTAGTAACCTCCTATAACCACAGAATGTTTTCTTGGAAAAGGTGGGAAAAGTACGAGTACAAGAGTCCCGAAATGCTCCTCTCAAAATCCACCACATCATGTTACTGTCAAAAAGTTTTTTTTTTACTTCTCAGTGTGGGAAAATTTCCAGGAAATGGAGAGAAAACAAAGGTTACGAAGAATTTATAAGCTTTTTAAAGGGGGCCTATTACTAAAAAATATGTTGGGTAGATTTTCATACCATCGGATAGAGCTTGACAAAAAACCTCGAAAATCCTTTTGGAGGTATGGTCGGAAATTCCAAATTGACCTGATAAATCGCGCGAAAGAAAATTTCGTTGTCTGAGAACAGTGGAAATTCCAATTATTATTCACGCTATTTATTTTCGTTGTCCAAGAATTTATTTTTCGTTGTCCGAGAAGAGGACGAGGAAGAAAAGAACTCATAGCTTGGGAAGGGATTTTTTAAGACAAAAGTGATCAACTACAAAGTTATTTAAAATTAAATTTACTACATGTTTACTCTTGACAACTTTTTTGATAAACCTTTGGTTCTTCTGATAAATTTTGTCAAAGTAAATGTTCCCAGACAACGAAATTTTCTTTCACGCGATTTATCAGGTCAAATTGGAATTTCCGACCATACCTCCAAAAGGATTTTCGAGGTTTTTCGTCAAGCTCTATCCGATGGTATAAAAATCTACCCAACATATTTTTTAGTGATAGGCCCCCTTTAAGCTTTTTTAACGCTTTAGGTTCAACTTGAAAATAATGAAATAAGCCTTTTGAAAACCAACGTGAGCTTATGAATAAGTTGAACAAGCCTTTCCAAGCTCTAACGTGAACTTGATAATGAGTTGTATAATGCCAACTTATGACGGGCTTACTTAAGCTCAGGCTTAACCCTAAGCTTTTTTCGGAACCCTAATTCACAAGATACTGTTTGGTCATGTTCTCATCCCACGCTTCTGTCAATGTAATTTTTATTATTCTTACAGCTCCGTCGTTCCGAAGGTTTACGTTTCTCTGTAGTAAAAGATAAAATAGTTGTTTTAATTCAAAAAAATATTTAATTTTTCAGAAAATCCACGTCTGTTGCTTTCAGTGTTCATTAAGAACTAGAAATAATGCGGAGTGGTTCGGATTGGTCACCCAGTGAATAGACAATTTACAATTATTCATTTTAATCTTATTTGAAACTGCGCTAACTGGCTGGAAGTACATTTCAAATATTGGCCTTCTTGATCCATGACGGAGACGAAAATTTCAAAATAGCAATATTGCTTTTACAGTGTTATACATTTCCTGTGATGAATCATCTCAAATCAGTTCCGTGATAAACTTTATAAATCTTTTTCCATTACCTGTGACTGACTTTTGATCAAACTGCTGTTATTTAGATCGGTGTCAATGTGAATTATCACCGGATTCTTATCAAATCAGATCAAATGATTGTGAAATTTGATTGATTTTTTGGTTTCTTCTTTTTTGTTCCTCATCTAAAAAATAAATTATTGTTGGATATTATTTCATGACAGGTGTACCTTAAAAACAATAAAATTTTTGTTTGAAATCTTGACTTTGGTTTTTTTACAACAAGAGATTTAGACGGTACAAGAAAAGGGTCTATTTACCGTGGGTTCATTGAAAAAGATTGAAAAACCAGTGACTTCTATCTTCTCTCCCCACCAAAATACACAAAGAAAACCCAAAAGTTACTTTGTTTCGTTTCTTCTTCCTCGTTTTTTTTTCTGTGATTTTTTTAAAATCAATTTCAAAAAACTTAGATCTCCAAAAAACAAAACGATGGAAGTTTTACTGTTCGGATTGTTAATTATAGGAATAAGGTAAGTATTTGTTTGCTTCTACGGTTGGTTTCATGTCCCTGTTTCCAGATGTTCCTCTTCCACCGAGGAATCTTCAACATCCTCTTCTGAATCAGATGCTACGTGGAAATTAGTTGCCTTTCTCCTTCTATCTGGAATTCTCATAATGTTATCCATCATTGTTTTTCTCATGTGGAAACTCTTCAAACTGAAAAATCGTATCGAAGCCAATGTGGAGTGAGTTAAAATGCGTAGAGTCTTGATTCTGATTTCGACTGTTTTGCAGATCTGTCACGCCTTCCAACAATGAGAACCGTTCATCATCTCATATCCTCATAGGTTCAAAAAGGCCAACCAAAATTCTAGAAAACGAGACAGAATGGGGCTTAATAGCTAGCTGCTCCGATGACCTGGATCTAGAGTCGAAGTTTGAAATCGATGCGAGAAATTTGGAATTGGAGGATGTTAT
>GL379911.1:312501-343067 GCA_000143925.2 Caenorhabditis brenneri | reverse complement strand
AAAAGTTCATTTATTTAGTTTTTGTATTTTTGGGGGGCCAACGAACTCTATTCCCGTGAAAATAAAGAGGAAAGGGGGCCAACGGGAGGGGTTGGTTCGACTCCCCGCGGGCCATATCTCGGCTCAGAGGACTTTTTGATTTTTTTTGCTAAACGGATTCTTCTTTTCTACAAAATTCTGCGTCTATTCATGTAATAAAAATACCGATTTTGGAATAGCGCACTCCCCCTTTAATAGGCTGTGAACCCGCAAGTAATAAGAAAACACACAATAAAAGCAAAAAATTCCCATTTGAAAACTCACATTATCGTTAGCTATCGATTTGTTCACTTAAAAACGTTGAACTCGTAGTAAACTTTGAAAAGTTTCTTGTTTCACCACGTTCTCAAACTTTAAACTGGAACCAAGTAATATTCGAGCAAACGCCGATTCCAAAATTCCTATCCTCTTCAAAAGTGCACGCCTTCTCTTGTCAAAACCTTGTCACTTTCTCTCTCAATTCTCAGTTTTTTGTGGCGCCAAAAACGTCGCCTTTCTTCTTACTGTTTTCACTCTCAGGTGACGAGAATTTGATGAATTAGTCTGTCTCGGAAATGAATACGTTCCACTTGTTCTCGGAAGTGTCTCTTTTTGAAGGAATTAGCTGCCGTTTTGATAGATAAAACTTGATAACAGTGACAGGAGAAAAGATAACGATTTGATATAGGAGGGGAGGAAAAAGTACAGTATTCTGATTCTGATTTGTTGCCATCAGGGCATGGAGGATAAAAAAGAAGTACTGATAATGGAAACAAATTAGTTTCTGATGAAAACTTTTTGAAACATGAGAAATTTGAGAATCGTCATACAATAATCACGGTTTTCACATCCTGTGAACTGGTAAGTTTAAAGAGAAATTTGTTAGTACAAAACTCGTTTAAAAATCTTCCCAAAAAAAAAAAACAAAATATGTGCAATTTTCAGTAATTGAAATACTTCTTGTTAGGTTTAATTTGAATTGTAGGGAAAACCACAATAAAAATGAACCAAGACTTAGAAAAAGACTATTTGAAACACTGAAAACATCTTAAAATCTCCCTATTTTCAGTGGTCCAAGATGCAGATTCTGTTCAAAGCGCGTCCAAATTGGAGGCGATGGACAAAATGAAAATGGACAAAAAAGAAGTTGATAAGGTATGATGTTTTCGATTGAAAGTGACAGGAGTAAAACATTTCCAAAAAAAAACGATTGAATGATTGATGAGAGTCTGGACTTCATGTAGAGATGATTATGGAATGAAATGGCTGAATAGAAAAACATTTCTGTGGGACAACTGATATAAGCTAAGCTTATAAGAAGGATATTGCGATTTCCCGGATCGATTCATATTAATCAAGTAGTTAAAACAGTGTTTTTTTTTCAAAACATGGATAAAATTCAACTTTTGGGTGGACTGAATCTGTCAAAATCAATGAAGGGTAAAAATTCCCGTTAATATTTTTGGCGGATTCTAATTAACTAGGTTCATTTTTGGCTCAACCTAAGATTAGGCAAAATTAGCTACGGGATCATGCTTACGGCCTTGATTCGTGAAGCCAAGTGTGGGACTCAAATTTTTTTAAAATTTCGTTTTCGATCAAAAACTTTCAGAAAAACTAGTTTTTTTCCTGTTTCACCATCTCTACATTCAACCGAAAAACATTAACAAAGCCAATTTTTTGATATTCCTCGGTGTAGCTTTTTTGAATTTTCCTATATTAAAAAAAAGGTGGGAACTTGATTTGCTTTCATTGAACAACCTCTGCCAGATTTTTGACTATTTTGTCTACCGAATTACCACGAAAGGAAAACCGAGAACAAATGCAATTTTTGAAACATCAATTTCTTATCCATATCTAGCTGAAATTACACATAGCCAAAATTCTACTGCTCTCAAAAATGGACAGCAAGGAATATGATAGTTTCTCAAACTTGGGACTGAAATGGGGACAAAGAGCCGCGGAGCTCAGCCGGTAGTGATTTTGGTACTTTGTCAGGCCAGCTCTAGGTGTGAACCGCCTTTCTACCGATTTCACAAAGAATCATATTTTATATTTTGAGTTGTGACTTCCAGCCAGACTGTGATAACTTGATTTTATGAATTTCTGAAACGTGTCTGGTACAGTGTCCTTATGATTCATTTCCCGAAGCATTCCTGTTTCATATTTCTCATAAAAATTCTTGAATTTTCGCCTGCACAATCGTCTTTTCTTTCTTCTTTCCTGAAAAAAACTACCTTATTGAAAAACATTTCCAATTCCAGCTCCAACAACTCCACTATGGTTGGTACATCCAGGCTGTCAGCGCATTGCTGGGATCAGTTGGCAAACAAATGTACATGAAGATGAAAAAGTGAGTCATTAATTATCAATGCTAACTAGCCTTCTGATTTCTTCCCGAAAATCCCGAAAAAGTTGTAAATCAACGAGTGGAAAATCGTGTGAAAAGACCAGTTGGCACTTTTATGACCATTTTTATGGCGGGGCGCAATTCAGAAGGAAAGACGTTTCTTTTCTCTCTCGAGAATTCGTCAGTTTTGATAGGAAGCGATAGAATGATCAGACAGGAAAATAATGATTATCCGGAGGAACAATGCGTCGTTAATTTATACGCAATGCCATTTTTATTAGTTGAATTAGGGGTGTTTGGAGATGGATATATGGCAAAAATGAACTTTTGATACTCGGTTTTTAGAAATCCTATATCTGCAATTCCAGTGTACTGCAGCTACCAGGGTACTGTAGAGGACGGAGCTCAAAAATACGTTTGACTAAAATTTGTATGATAGACAGCTATGGTATTCCGCCTAGGACCTAATTGCCCAGCGTAGGGACCAAATATACATTTGCGGTCGCGGGAACGCACTCACATCTTCAGATTACCTACTGCGCCCTTCCTTGCCCCTCCTCTCACAAGCTCCTCCTCTTTTACACGTATTACATAGCGGACGGCGGAACCCGGGAGGTGTCGGTACATTGCATACATGACCCCTCGACCATTTGCTACTCGATTAGCTCTGGTTCCTCTGCATTTGACCGTGAAAATCTTTCGCCTTTTACTAAAGATTTCCGTGCAAAGGAGCAATACCTGAGTATTATTACCAATTTTTGGAGTCCCCTCGAGAGAGCGGGACAGAAATAACGCACAAGATCTGAATAAGTGAAGACTAGTAAAAAATTACTGGTAATCTCCGGATATCAGTGTTTCATTGCTTGGCTCCCTCACGTATCAGTTTACGGTTTTGATCGACAAACGCTTGATCCATCGATTGATAATAATTGAGTAAAATATTCCACAACTTCCTGAAACAGAAAAGTTTCCAGACCACAACGCCGTGCATTTGTTGCTTGTCTTGACTCCATCCCCAAAGAATACGATGTGAAAGCTGGTGCTCAATGTCTTGTCAACGCTTTCGATGGAAAATTAGAAGTAGTTTATGGAGCTGCATCTCTGGATCCCAAATTGGATTTTATTGATAAATCGGATACAGTACCTATGGGAAAATTAGATATAAAGAAGCTGAAAAGAAGGAAAATTCGAAAAAGAATCGTTCAAAAGGAGGCCAAGAAGAAGGCTCAAAAGAAGATCAATGCAATTCAAAAAGAGAAACTGAAGCTAGCGAAATTCCGTAAACAGAAGAGAAGGAACTTTGCAGCTCAGTACAAGATGACACCGAAGATGTTGGAGAAAATGAAGAGAATTAATAAAATGAAATACAGAAGACGGAGAGTGAAGAGGAATATTCTTTCACTTTATAGTAATGTGAGTCAAAATTCTACTATTTCTCATAGCTTGTATTAGTTGACGAAACCGTTTGAATTGCTCCTTCTTCTATAATAGCGGCTAAGAATTGAAACCAATACCTGGGAAGTTATTCACCAGAAAATGATAAACGTCACGCATACGGTAGCGTGTTGGTGATCTGTCTTTCGGTCAAACCCACCAGAACTAAAAATTATCCACTATCAAAGTTTCAGAGAAATCTTTTTTCAAGTTCCAACTTCCTTTAAGTTCACCGTTTCAAATTCATTCCAAGTAACTTCCTACGTTTCTTGCTATAGTTCGGCCCCCAAATCTGTTCCCCCAGAAATAAGATAAGACTTAACTACCTTGGGGTCTGAAGCTGCAGATTCCCCTATTCATAAAATTGTGTTTCAAAACCAAAAGAATTGATGCAGGAGTTCCTTTTTTCAATTTGCAATTCATGTTTTAAATGTATTTACAGAAAGAAGCAATGGATGAAGCTAAAAGGATCGACGGACTTGATGGAGTGTTCTATCGTCCAAAGAACTACAACAAGATGCCTTCACTGAAAGAGAATAAGAAGAGTCCAGTACAAGCATTCACCAATATGATTAGAGAGTTTACACAAGTGAAACCAACAAAGAATATGACTTCCAGTTATGATAATTTGAAAAATGTAAGTGGAGTTTGAAGTACTTACTCATCTGTTGAAAAACAATTATTACTGTTTCACAGAGTGCTGAAACTGTATGATATTGAAAAGTTGTTGCTTAGAATTTGATCAATTTTTACATGATAGAAAAACAAAAATCTTCTTCCATTTTATCATTTCCAGCTCCAAAACGCCGTGTTCGGTGCCCGAGAGAAGAATCGGTACAAGAATCGAATGTTGGATATGGTGATTGGAAAGAATCATCCATTGAGACAAATGAAATCATTCAGTGACCGAGTTAGAGATATTACTCCAGATGGAATGATCGATGAAACTGTTTTTGGATTGGTGGATGCTGTGCATAAGCATAACAAGGATGCAAATGCGAACTTTTTGTCACCAAGATTCTTCCCAATCATGCCAGAGAAATTGAATACAAAGAGGTCAGTTATCGGATATTTAATCGTCATAAAGGAGCATAAAAGGCTTTTGGCAACTGTATGAAACGGAAAAGTTCGGAATTTGATTACAGTTTCATTAACAGCACCTGTGTAGAAAATGTGTTGGACATTGTACGATTCAAAATTTGTACGTAGACAAATCAAAATTAATAGGAAACCATGAATTTATGAAAGTATTGAAACAGAAAATATCCCATTTTTACTGCTACAGTACAAACAGATAAAATTTACGGTTTTCAATCCGTAATCATCAAATACAATACAATTTTCCAGACGCCTCCTATCCCCGGACATGTTCCCATTGTATCGTGATGAGAGTGACAACAGTGTCCTCCCACTTCCGAATGCTCTGGAGAAGGCCGGACTCGGGAATAAGGACAGAGATAATGTATTGGAGTTGGTGATGGATATCACTGGAGTTAATAATGTGGTGGATGATGCTTTGGATTTGGTGAAAGGGCTGAGGAAGAGTGGATTGGATAAGGATTTGGTCAATATGACAGCGGTTATTGATCAGGTAGGATGCTGACCTGTTCGAAATTAGGGGCTACAATGACCGTTTATTATATAAGCATTGTGAAAATGTAATTAAATTTTTTTTTTGGAATTGTGACACAAGAGCAGTGTCATTTCGACATCTCACGCTTTGCAGTGCCAAATTTGTCACAAAAATCCATAGTCAACAAAAATCGCGGAAGAATTCCTATTACGAAAAAAGCCCTACTTCATCTTCTTGTTTTAAAAAACATCGGTTTCAAATACCTTAGTTTGTGGAAACCTAAATACTGCCAATAATAATCCTCGATCATGTAATGGTGTTCAATTGTTCTGCTTCCAGGCATACTCGGCCCTCTCCGGCTCCTTGACTCGTCCTCAAAATCTGGATTTCGTGAACAAAAAGTTCAGTTTTATGAATAAACAACAAATGGAATCTTTGTACGGAGAGAATGGAATATACAACACATCTGTATCTGATCTTCCATTCGATATGCATGAAGTGGATCAGATGACAAGTGAACAGAAGGAAGAATCCATTCGAATGACTATCAGAGAGCTGGCAAAGGGGAATGGAGCACAGGGAGTTGGGAAGAATGGAAGACGTGTCAAGAGACAAACCATTTCACTTTTCAATGGATTATATCAAATCGTATTTTTGAATCCGACTGTTTTCTCTCCACAAGCTTTTGCTCCCACTATTAATAAGGTTAGTTCACAAGCTGGGGTGTCATAAGAGTTTTTCTGTTTTCATGGGGTTTCAAAACACATGAATGCAACTGAAACTGGTTAATAATTCGGTAAAGCCAGGTACTCGCTTTCAGTCTTGGAGGAAGTTTTTACATTCAGAGAATTGACCTAAAATAGCTCATAAATTCAGTATATCAAATTGAACTATTCCAAGTTTACATCATGAAATTTTTTTATGTTTCGTAAATTGCATAATTCTAAGATTCTTAGCTCGTTATAGTGGGTTACCTTCTGAAACGATCGAAAATTTTCAGCTGTCCGTGTTGGGACCCCTTGTCATCTCTCCTCAACTATTCTGTCCAAGTGTTCTGTCACCACTTCTCATGTCTCTACCGGTTATTTCTCCACAGGTAAATTTATCAGTTTTTCCTGTTTCTCAGAATTGATAAGCTAGGTTAGTTTAAAAGAAGAACACTACTTCCGGAGGGTATATTTCAAAAAAAAAACTGTCGGTTGAAAAAATGTAAAATCATTTTTTTTCTCGAAGTTTTGAAGTCTCAAATACAGTAATGCAGGATACGCAACCATCGCGCGCTGCAACACGCTGACGCAAAAATGCAGAAAACAGCTACAGCTTCGTAGCTTCGCTGTTTAAGTTGAAACTATCTGTTTCATTTTTTTGATAAATAATGTTGCGTTTTGGACAAGGTATTAGGAGACATGAAATTGTCATTTTGGTTGCTTTCCGTTCTGAATTCCCATTCTCCCCTCACAAAACTATTTTCCAGGTTGGTAACCCTCTGATCTTCTCTCCTTACGTCCTGGGACCAAATGTTCTATCAGCTGCCGTATTCAATGCATACGTCTTCTCTCCATACGTTTTATCCCCTAATGTGATCAATCCATACGTATTGTCTCCACTCATTCTCTCTCCATTTGTCCTATGTCCGGATGTCCTTTCTCCTACTGTTTTATCTGGAGTCGTTCTCTCTCCGTCCGTTCTTTCTCCCTCTATTTTCACTGATTCAGCGTTGGCTGCCAACGTTTTGTCGCCCACTTTCTTGTCCTAAACTAATAATTAATTTGATTTGGAATCCTTCGATACGTGTATAATATTTTCTAACTGAATAGACAACTGAAACTAACATAGATTTGTTGATTAGTCAATTTAAGTTCAGTTTTAATAAAGATTTCTATGAATTTGTTTTTGCTCGTTTTCCAATGGTTCCTCAAACGCTTGAGACAATTGAAGGAAAGTAGAAACAGGAGTGACATTATTCTAGCAAAATGATATCCATTTTGTAGACTGAGGCCGGAAATAATTATTTTTTATGTTTTGAAGTCTGAAAAAAAATTTGAACTATGTGACAGAGTTTTAGGTTTCTACTGTATATATAGGGACAGAAATCTAAAAACAGAATCTGTTTGGCACCACTGAAGATTCGAAAACTAACTGAAACAGAAATATAAACAGTTTATTATAACCTTAAAATAACTGGGTCGAGAGAAACATCTTGTTCAGAGTGGATGTTCAGCATCATCAGATCCACATCACAAACACACTCGGTTCGATCAATAATTGTCCATTCTCCATCGGACAAGAGACAAATTGCAATTAAGAAATTACGTTATTTTGCACATCTACCATTATTCTATCAAAAAAAATTATTCCTTCATGAAGCTAATGAAACATTGAGGTTCGGAACTCTGCTCAGTCAATTGGAGCACTTAATTTTTCCTCGAAGCCAAATAATATATGAAAAAGGAGTTGAATCGTACTTCAAGGAACAATTTAATAGTTGGAAGCATTTTATGAAAATTAGTCTAGTTCGAGATGAATAAAACGATTGATATTACAGTAGATAGCTGATGATCAGGGAACAAACGACACAGTATGACTTTCTGACACAACTCAAATTTGACAGCTGGCTGAAACAGAAGCATTCGATGACTTTCCAGTTACAAATACGATTCCCATTACGCACTCGTTTGTAACGATCAAGGCTTGATCTCAAAACAATAGCGTATCTGAAATATTTCATTCAAGAGTGACATTATCTGAAAGCAATATGATTCACATTTGTATTGTTCTATTAAAAATACAGCAGTTTCGTCAAGATTTTGTAACAGTCACTTTGGCATGTTTTCCAGTTTGTGAGTTACCCGAACTAAATAAGCCAGTTTCACCAAACTTTCTTTTCGGCAACAGCTTCATCGAATGATAATATTCCTGTGCCTGGAAATTTTGTACAAATTGGGTTCACCTAACATCACTCAGATTCGGAAACTAAACAAGCAATTCTAAAAATTTTCCTGTTTGTGACATGTTTCAATAATTCACATCAAACTGAAGAAAGAGTTTTTCTTGTCCGGCGGATTCTCTGCATTTAACTTTGAAGGTGTTATTTGGTCGACAAATTCATTTCAAGTCATCAAAAAGTAGAATGTGAAAATACAAAATAGCTGTTAATCATGTGCAACTTGAATATTAATGAAGGTTTTCGATTTGAGAAGTTCGATCAGATCCCCATCACAAACACATTCGAAACGATCGAGAATCGTCCATTCTCCACCTGAAAAACGGAGAATTTGAGAATAGGGAGTTGACTGTGTGAATGAAATACTATGGAACTATTTCATGGAAACGATTACAGTTTCATCAAGATTTTGAAACTGTAAGTTTGTCATCGATTTCAGTTCACGTTCTCCCCATCCCAAACTCACGGAACTTCTTGAAATAATTAGCCATCATTTTGTATGCCAACTTCAAGAACACATTATTCCCGGCAGCAGCTTCATCAAATGGTAATGATACAGGATCCTCAGTAGTGGTTGTTGGACGAGAAGTGGTGGTGGTTGGAGGTACTGTATGAGTGTCGAGGGTCAAAGTGGCTTGCCATTGTTTCAGGTAGTGGATCTGGAATTTTCAGGGTATTTTTTCTGTAATGCTCCTTGAATCGAACCGATGTTTTTTGTTGAGAAATGATAACTGGAACGCACTCACTGCCTCAGATTACATTTGGCTCCATTCCCCACTTCCTTCTCACAAGCTCCGCCTTTTTACACGCATTACATAGCGGACGGCGGAACCCGGGAGGTGTCGGTACAATGCATACATGACCTGGCCCCCATCCTCAACTCGACTAACTCTGGTTCCTCTGCATTTGACCGTGAAAATCTTTCGCCTTTTACTAAAGATTTCCGTGCAAAGGAGCAATACCTGAGTATTATTACCAATTTTTGGAGTCCCCTCGAGAGAGCGGGACAGAAAATATGCAAGCATCTGAATAGGTGAAGATATTAGTAGAATATTTAGAATAAGAAGATTAGGTAATCTGATAATCCCCAGATCAGTATTTCATTGCAAGACTCTCACATATCAGTTTACGGTTTTACTGCTATACGCATCGGTTGAAAACTTCTGAGTAAAATATTCCACAACTTCCTGAAACAGAAAAGTTTCCAGACCACAACGCCGTGCATTCGTTGCTTGTCTGGACTCCATTCCCAAAGAATACGATGTGAAAGCTGGTGCTCAATGTCTTGTCAACGCTTTCGATGGAAAATTAGAAGTAGTTTATGGAGCTGCATCTCTGGATCCCAAATTGGATTTTATTGATAAATCGGATACAGTACCTATGGGAAAGTTAGATATAAAGAAGCTGAAAAGAAGGAAAATTCAAAAAAGAATTGTTCAAAAGGAAGCGAAGAAGAAGGCCCAGAAGAAGATCAATGCAATTCAAAAAGAGAAACTGAAGTTGGCGAAATTCCGTAAACAGAAGAGAAGAAACTTTGCAGCTCAGTACAAGATGACACCAAAGATGTTGGAGAAAATGAAGAGAATTAATAAAATGAAATACAGAAAACGGAGAGTGAAAAGGAATATTCTTTCGCTTTATAGTAATGTGAGTCAAAATTCTACTGTTTCACATATCTTGTATTAGTTACCGAATTCGTTGGAGGTGCTCCTTCTTCTTTCACAGCGGCTAAGAATTGATAAAAATACCTGAGAAGCTTTTCACAAGGCAATCTTAAACAATTAAGATTTTTCGATCGATTTTTCGTTTTTACGATTTTTCGATTATTTTTCGAGTTCCACTCTCTTTTAAGTTCACCGTTTCAGACTCCTGGGAAGTAACTGATCGAATTTCTCATTATAGTTCGGCCCACAAATCTGTTATGACAGAAATAAGATAAGACTTAACTACCTTGGGATATGAAGCTGCAGATTCCCATATTCATAAATCTATGTTTCAAACCCAAAAGAATTGATGCACGAGTTTCTCTTCTCAGTTAGTTCGCATTTCCAATGTTGAATATATTTACAGAAAGAAGCAATGGATGAAGCGAAAAGAATCGACGGACTTGATGGAGTGTTCTACCGTCCAAAGAACTATGATAAGATGCCTTCATTGAAAGAGAATAAGAAGAGTCCAGTACAAGCATTCACCAATATGATTAGAGAGTTTACACAAGTGAAACCAACGAAGAATATGACTTCCAGTTATGATAATTTGAAAAATGTAAGTGGAGTTTGAAGTACTTACTCATCTGTTGAAAAACAATTATTACTGTTTCACAAAGTGCTGAAACTGCAAGGTGATGAAATTTCGATGATGTACGGATAGTTAATGTTAACCAAAAATTAAAAAGAAAGCAAATCACAAAACCTCATATAACCCTATCATTTCCAGCTCCAAAACGCCGTATTCGGTGCCCGAGAGAAGAATCGATACAAGAATCGAATGTTGGATATGGTGATTGGAAAGAATCATCCATTGAGACAAATGAAATCATTCAGTGATCGAGTTAGAGATATTACTCCAGATGGAATGATCGATGAAACTGTTTTTGGATTGGTGGATGCTGTGCATAAGCATAATAAGGATGCAAATGCAAACTTCTTATCTCCAAGATTCTTCCCAATTATGCCAGAGAAATTGAATACGAAGAGGTCAGTATACTTACCAGAGCTCCGACTTCCAACTTCCGGTTTAAAGGATAAAATTTAGACGGAAGTCGGAAGTTTTCGGTCATGAAAAATTGATTCACCGGCTGCTTTTCAAATTTTCCGACAATTTACAGCAAGAAATCTTATTTTACACAAATTTACAAATTTTAAGTCAATTTTGAGTTTCAAATTTTCGAATTTTCACTTTCGATTTCCGGCTTCCGACTACTGTTTAAAAAAATTCAGCCCCGACTTCCTACTTCCGACTCTGTTTTTCAAATTTTTACTTCCGCACAGCTCTGATACTTACATTCAAACGTCGGAAAAGATCAAAAAGGGTTTCGGCAAGTTTATGAAACTGGAGAAAACGAAATGTGAACACAGTTTCAGTAACAGCACTGTGTAGTAGATATTTTGGGCTTAGTATGATTGAAAATCTTTATGTAGATAAATCAAAATTAATAGGAGATCAGAAATTTATGAAAGTATTGAAACATAATTTTTTTACTGTTACAGTACAACCATATCAAGTTCACAGTTGTGTTATAACTCAATTCGTAGCAGTCAAACCCAAAATAATTTTCCAGACGCCTCCTCTCCCCGGACATGTTCCCATTGTATCGTGATGAGAGTGACAACAGTGTCCTCCCACTTCCGAATGCTCTGGAGAAGGCTGGACTCGGAAACAAGGACAGAGATAATGTATTGGAGTTGGTGATGGATATCACTGGAGTCAATAATGTGGTGGATGATGCCTTGGATTTGGTGAAAGGACTGAGGAAAAGTGGATTGGATAAGGATTTGGTCGATATGACAGCGGTTATTGATCAGGTAGGATGCTGACCTGTTCGAAATTAGCGGCTACAACGACCATTTATTATATGAGCATTGTCAAAATGTAAATAAAATTTTCAAAAGAATTGTGACACAAGAGCAGTGTCATTTCGGCATCTCAAACTTTGCAGTGCCAAATTTGTCACAAAAATCCATAGTCAACAAAAATCGCGGAAGAATTCTTATTACAAAAATGCCTATTTCATCTTCTTGTTATAAAAAACATCGGTTTCAACTACCTTAGTTAACGGAAACTAAATCCCTACCATAATCGATCGTCTTTAATGTCGTTTTGTTTAATTATCCTGCTTCCAGGCCTACTCAACCCTCTCCGGCTCCTTGACTCGTCCTCAAAACCTGGATTTTGTGAACAAAAAGTTCAGTTTTATGAATAAACAACAAATGGAATCTTTGTACGGAGAGAATGGAATATACAACACATCTGTATCTGATCTTCCATTCGATATGCATGAAGTGGATCAGATGACAAGTGAACAGAAGGAAGAATCCATCCGGATGACCATCAGAGAGTTAGCAAAGGGGAATGGAGCACAGGGAGTTGGGAAGAATGGAAGACGTGTCAAGAGACAAACCATTTCACTTTTCAACGGATTATATCAAATCGTTTTTTTGAATCCGACTGTTTTCTCTCCACAAGCATTTGCTCCCACTATCAATAAGGTTAGTTTTGTAGTTCAGGAACGAAAACTGTTTCTATTCGGTTTCAAAGCTTGTAAAGGTTACCAAAAACAATCCGAATCGATTTTCATTGAATACGTTCAGCATTAGATAATTGCAGCTTAGAAAATGTCAATCTTCAAAACTTGAATCATCAATTTTTTCATGTTTCAGGAAGTGCATAATTCTAGCATTCCTAGTTACTCGCGATTGTTTTTCTTCTAGTACAATTATATTTTTTTCAGCTCTCCGTGTTGGGACCTCTCGTCATCTCTCCTCAACTATTCTGTCCAAGTGTTCTGTCACCACTTCTCATGTCTCTGCCGGTTATTTCTCCACAGGTAAATTGATTAGTTTTTGCTGTTTCTTCGAATCGATAAGTTAGATTAGTGTAAAAGAAGGACAATACGTATATTTCTGATGTATCTTTCAAAAAAAAATTAATCGATAGAAAAAATGTAAAATAACCTTTTTCGAAGTTTTGAAGTCTCGAATACAGTGTATGCAACCACCGCGCGCTGCAACACGCTGACGCAAAAATGCAGCAAACAGATCCGTAGTTTTCCTGTTTTAGCCGCCAAGTTAAAATTACCAGTATCACTTCATTGGTTAATATCGTTGAGTTTTGGCGTAGTTTATTATATGATTGGCACGGTCAACGACGTTTAGGAAAGACAAAAAATACGATAATAAGTGTTATACACGGCCTCCCCAAAGAGAAGTAGGAAATTTTGAATAAATTTTTTTCACGTTGACCTTTTGCCCAAAAAAAATTTGTTTTGCCCAAAGAAGAAAGGCGTTTTGTTATGAATATGTGAGAGTTCACCCTAATGCTTCCTGAGAAAAAAAAACAAGCAGCTGTGTATAATGCACTTCCTAATCAGGTTTTCATCTTCATTTCAAGCCATGAAGTGACTAATTTGGTTCAGTTTGAGCTGAGATAGGGCGATTTTCGTGAACGGTCTTATTGGAACATTATCCCACCGTTTATCCAAATAACCGTTGAAGATTCGAGCAAATAATCAACTAAAGGTTCATAGAACATAAGATTTCCAACAACTTTGTAGTGCATGCCAACTTGGTAGCTATGACACCTCGTGAGTTACAGGCGACCGAAATGGCACTATTTCAAATTTTTGATAAAGTAATAATTTTTCAAATAAATTCAACAAAAAAGTCGATTCACTGAATTTTTCTCTCAAATGAGATATAGGTGAGTCTTCAAAAATTCAGTGCTAATTTGGTGCAAATTTCAAGTGCTCCTTTCTCAAGAATGAAAAGACATTCAGAGCTGTTCGAGATCTCAAATGATGGCTTTTGACATGCTTTACATTTTCTATTAACTAGATTCTCGATTGAAAGTTCCATTCGGCTCGTAAACGGAAAAATGACTCATTTTCAGTACAAAAATTTAATTTAGGTTTTTATTTTCCTCTCGCCGAGAGACTGAGAGAAAGAGAGGAACGTGAACTCTAATTCCATTCTGGGAGGCCGTGTTATATCAAATTTTACTTTCTTAATTGAGAACCCTTCAACAAACAAGTTCTTCATACTTTGGACAAGGTATTAGGAGACATGAAATTATCATTCTGATTCTTTTTCATTCTTTATTCCCATCCCCATTCTGACAAAACTCAATTCCAGGTTGGTAACCCTCTGATCTTCTCTCCCTACGTCCTGGGACCAAATGTTCTATCAGCTGCCGTATTCAATGCATACGTCTTCTCTCCATACGTTTTATCCCCTAATGTCATCAATCCATACGTATTGTCTCCACTCATTCTCTCTCCATTTGTCCTATGTCCGGATGTCCTTTCTCCTACTGTTTTATCTGGGGTCGTTCTCTCTCCATCTGTTCTTTCTCCCTCTATTTTCACTGATTCAGCGTTGGCTGCCAACGTTTTGTCGCCCACTTTCTTGTCCTAAACTAATAATTCTTTTGATTTGGAATCCTTCGATACGTGTATAATATTTTCTAACTGAATAGACAACTGAAACTAACATAGATTCATTAATTAGTCAAGAGTTCAGTTTTAATAAAGATTTCTATGAATTCATTTTTGCTCGTTTTCCAATGGTTCCTCAAACGCTTGAGACAATTGAAGGAAAGTAGAAACAGGAGTGAGATTATTCCAGCAAAAATTATATTTATTTTGTAGTCTAAAGCTGGAAATAATTTTTTTGATGTATCGAAGTCTGAAAAAATCTGGAACTATGTGACAGACTTATAAGTTTCTTCTGTATGTTTCACAATCTCTATATTGCAGAATTCCACAAACAGAAGCTGTTTGGCACCCCTGAAGATTTGAAAACTAACTGAAACAGAAATTATGAACATATTATGACCTCAGAATAGCTGGTTTTAGTAAAACATCTTGTTCAGAGTGGTTGTTTAGCTTCATGAGATTCACATCACAAACACACTCGGTTCGATCGGACAAGAGAAAAGTTGAAATGTATACAAATCGGATCATCCAATATTCTCTTAAAATAATACTAGTGTTTCATGAAGCTTATGAAACATTGAGGTTTGAAACTTCACTCAGTGAATTTGAGCAGTCCTCTTCTCTCAAAGCCGAATGATATGTGAAAAAAAAGTTGAATCGTTCTTCAAGGAAAATTTTACTAGTTGAGAACGTTTTATGAAAGTTAGCCTAGCTCGGAATGAATCAAAAGATTGATGTTAAAGTAGTTAGCTGATGATCATGGAACAAGCGCCACAGTATGCCTCCCTGACACTACTTAAATTTTACAGCTGTCGGTTTCAAGTACATATACGTTTAGTTTGATTCCCATTACGCACACATTTGTAACGATCAAGGCTTGATCTCAAAACAATAACGTATCTTAAAATACTTCATTCAAGAGTGACATTACCTAAAAATAATATGATTCAGTCTGTATTGTCCTATTAAAAATACAACAGTTTCATCAAGATTTTGAAAAAGTCAGGTTGCCATATTTTCCAGTTTGTCACAGGCATCCCAAGATTATTTACTTGAACGAAATATCTTTGATTTCGTAAGCTAGTTTCACCGACCTTCATTTTCAGCAGCAGCGCTATCGAATGGTAATAGAAACTCCAAAAATTTTCCTGTTTGTGACATGTTTCAATAATTTACAGCAAACTAGAGAAATAGTTTTTCTTGTTCACCTAGAACTCTCTGCAGTTAACTTTGATTAACACTTGATTAACACATGATAAACAAATTAATTTAAACTCATCGAAAATAAAAAAAATAATGTGAAAATACAAAAAAGTTGTTAATCATGTGCAACTTGGATATTGATGAAGGTTTTCGATTTGAGAAGTTCAATCAGATCACCGTCACAAATACATTCGAAACGATCGAGAATCGTCCATTCTCCACCTGAAAACGGATTGTTTGGGAATTGAGAGCTCAGCCAGTCGACAGAAAGATCAGTCTGAATAAACAATTTTAGCTTCATTAAGTCTATGAATCAGCGAATATTTTGTTTATTTTATTAAATCAATTAAACTGGGCTGAAATTAGACTCACGAAATTTCTTGAAATAATTAGCCATCATTTTGTATGCCAACTTCAAGAATACATTATTCCCAGCGGCAGCTTCATCGAATGGTAATGATACAGGATCCTCAGTAGTGGTTGTTGGACGAGAAGTGGTGGTGGTTGGAGGGACAGTATGAGTGTCCAGGGTCAGAGTGGCTAGCCATTGTTTCAGATAGTGGATCTGGAATTTTCAGAGCTTTTTTTCTGAAATGCTCCTTTAATCGAATTATAGAAAGATGATTTTTGTTGAACAGTCACTGTTTCAAGAAAGGCATGAAAAATTGCTTGTCAATGATGGTCTAGTCTTCTAGCGACACAGTTTTCGAAAACATCAATTCTAGAAAAAATACCTTGCTCTGTAAATTAGAGGCCAGAGTTGGTTGCTCTCTAGAGAAAGACTTCCAAATTGGGCGATTCGCATTCACAGGTATTCCGCTGGTCAGGGAGCTGAGAAGGTGCTTTGTTTGATCCTTCTGTAGACATCTGCATCCATACATTTTGACATTTTCTGAAACATAAATGAAGGAAATATTGTTTTATATAATATCGCCAGCATATCTACATTGATGAAGAAACATTTATAAAGTTTTTGTGATTGAGAATCCTTTTTCAATTCTTAACCTATTTATCGTTTCCAATTTCATGGGCACGCTCAGAACGAACTTATCAAAACTTCGTAGACTTACAAATAGAAAAAACCAAATAGAAACAACAAATAATAAATTCCGATTGGAAAATCTTCACCAATTTCAAATAAACTGTAAAAATATTCTTCAAAAAGTGGTGGTGAAGTTTCTTCACTTGCTATTAATTGGCTGAATAAAGTTTTGAATTAGCCCTAAACATTCTCTGTTACAAAAATAACATGTTTTTGGTATCATATTAAACATATCAGTCTTTCACATATCTTTGTTTTCTGACCAGTTTACTGTCTGAGTGAATTTGCTAAATTTTATTAGTAATTATCAAAAAGGTGTTTGGAAAGTGATGGAACTGAAATAGGAAAACACAATTTGAAATCGCTGTGGAAACCCTATAGAGCCACTTCGATGAATAATCGAAGTTTCTGATTTAAAAGTTATTCATTTCCACTGCATCCTTTTGAACTTTTGAAAAATGTTATGTTTCATTCACATTAGATGGGATATGAAATGTTTAATTTTTCACTAATTTCATCACACGTGTGCAGAATCAGACATAGGAAAACTCTAAAATCGTATCGCAAATCTGAAAAAAACCATGTTCCAACCACACCTTATAGTAGATAAGCTATCAGATATCTCAATAACTTTAGAAATCGCATAAAACAATGTTCAACTTTTTATTGGCTTCGAAACTCCAATAGAAATTAAAAAATAAGACTTCGATGGCTCTATGATAGTAAAAGAAATTATGCTGACCATTTTTATGAAAATAATCCCGAACATTTTCCGTTACATTCATAGCTCATTTGTTCTACCATATTGAAATGATCCATTGTTTTGTCTTTGTCCTGGTGACAGTTTGTGTTGTGATATTGTCCGTTCACTTTTTCAACAAAAAACTAAATGTTATTAATAACTCTCAAATTGATTTTCTGATCATAGAACCATTGAAGAAGGAAAAATAATGGATTGGACTCTAGAACAACTTTCTGGTAACTTCAGACTAACATTAAGTGTTCCATTGATTACATTTTTCTCGAACTGAGTTTCAATAAAAGTTGTGTTTCAATCACTCTGGATAAAAAGTAAGTTATGAAATGCTTTAATTTTGTTTTTTTTTAATCGATGCAAAAAAAGCTTTAAAAATCAGATAGAAAATCAGAAAAAAAATCATGTTCCAACTACACCTTATAGTAGATAAGCCATCAGATATTTCAATTCGGTCGGTAAGTGCGTTCTACAGCACACACAAAATTATGTTTGACCATTGTGAAAGTTTATAATGGGTTCAGAACCCAATAGAAACTCAAAAAATAAACCTTCGAAGGCTCTGTGATAATTACAAAACAATCCGATTGAACTCATTTCTTAAGTGCTATTTCAATCACTACACGTTAGAGAGGCTGTTAAAAATAAAAATAATAAGTGAGAAAGCCATGGCCCCACAGCTGATACTTTAGTTACAGAAATCTTCCCCGTCAAAAAAAATCTTATTGCCACGATTTTTCTAATCTTATAAAAATACTGAAACAATTTCCCCAACTTACCATAGAAAAACTGTCCATCCACTCCAAATTGACTGCAAATTATCACCAGGATTACCGCACAGCTCACCGAGTTCATCTCAATCTGACAGACTGGATCTATTTACCTACCCCAGCTACCCTGGGATGGTCCTTCCCCTTTATGCAAATCTTTGAGTAAACAATGAGGAACCGTGACATTAAACTTTATTCAGATGGAAGGTTATGAATTTTAATTATTACTGGAAGGTTGAACAAATATAGTGTTAAGTAGAACGGATCTCATATTTCATATCTAGATTCTATGAGACAGTGCAGTTATAAAATAGGGAAGAGAGGCTGAGATTCATTGTAAATTATTATTATGAAAGAACAGTTAATGTAGGTTTAAAGGAAGGGGTAGAGGTAGAAAAAGATGTACAGACATTAGGGAAAAAGGCAAGAGTAAAAGAGAAGTTAGGCGAAAAACAAGGATGAAAAATTAAATAATTAGAGACAGGAGCACGATCCAATGAGCATTTTTGAGTAGTTACGGATGACTGTACGGCCTTTTTCGTCTCTGGAAAATAAGAAATAACCTAACTTTTTTTCGGTTTCAAAGAGTTTTTATCATGAGGTTTGGAATAATAAAAACTAATGAGTTTTCTTTATCTGCTTACGTCTCACTAATCGTGAAAATTCAAGTACTAGATCAAATGAATTACAGTCAGAAGAAAAATGCATTTCAGAGTGGACTGGTTCCTATTAAATATTGTATCGAAAAGGTCAGAAGTTGTAAGGAACTTTGGCGGAATAGTAACGATCGTGTTAAATTAAAACTATTAATAACCTGTCCTTGATCAAGTTACTTATTCAGTTCCTTTTGAAATTATGTGGACCTTATCAAATTACTATCCATTTTGCTACCCATCCCTTAAGATTAGATCAAGAATTTTCAACAAAGTTCGAACTTTTTCTGAACTTTTGATTTAAAAATCTAACCAAAAATGTCAATGAAATATTAGCCTCACATAATACGTCACTGTGCGCTCCACTGATGACCGGTGTCGGCCCCGTTGAAAAACTAGTCCCCCACAGCGTTTTGGGGGACTAGTTTTTCAACGGAGCCGACACCGGTCTTCAGTGAAGCGCACAGTCACGTGTTTACGTGTTTAATGAGGCTAATACTCAATCGTGTTTTCTTGTTTCACAGCTGTGATATGATCTTCTTGAAACTGACTAATTAATCGGCATCTAATTTCATGCTTTCAAAACTGACCTATACAAGAAGTTGAGAGACTTCAAATTGGTTGGTGCACAACAGACTGGCTCTGCGGCGAACAAGGATTGGAGCATTGCATGATTGGATGCTTTTCCACTCGTCAACATTGGCTTTGCACATTTCCCTTTGCAAAACGACGTCTCAATGGTTTTCGGTTCCATTACAAAACGATCCCATCCGAAATGTTTGAGACTGACCAATGTGCCTTCCTTGTGACAACGCTGCAAAAATAAACATTGAGGATTGATTAATTGGATTTACGGGAGAGATCAAAGAGATGGGAGAAAGGGATAAGTGTGGAATTTATTGGGTGTTTGATGAGGAAATGGAATGAAGTTGGAGACTGAGAATAGGGAGTACGGTATCTTGAAACTCGGCCGATCCACATATTAGAATTTGGTACCCATTTCAAAAATTTCAAAACAGTAAGAAACAGAAATTTAGTTCGATTTCAAGTGGTTTGTAAGTTTGTACTGACGTATAAATGTCTAATCCAAAGTGATTTTCTATGTAATAATCTAACTGTTTTATTGTGACTTTAAACGAAGTGACATTCGGTATTTGCAGAAGTTCGATCCACAAGCTCCGCCCTAATATAGTTTTCAACTGAGCGCAGTGCAAAACTTTATCGGCCTCGTTAATCATCACTGAATGTCACTTCGTCTGAACGCACAATAGCGTCGTTCGTTAAGGGCGTTATAAAGTAAAAAAATAAAAAAGGCTACCCCGAATCAGAACTGTAATTTTTTTTGAATTTGGCAGCCCAACCCTGTATATCATTAGGTTGAGAATTTCCTTCCATGACACTCAGGATCACAATCTAAGGAATTACCGTTACTGAGATTGGTTTTTCAGTTTCATAAAAGTGTGGTAAAACCGAAAAAAAAAATTAAATTTAGTTTAATATGAGTTTTTGCCTCATCGATAAATACCCTAGTGATCACAATGAAAAACTCAAGTTTTTCGGTGTTTATCAACCCTAGAGTTACATGTTTGTGATTGACAACTAATGACCACTGTCATTTTCAAGAACTATAAGCTGGAAACTGCAAGACGCGCATTCTTTTTGTCCAGTATTGTTTGACTACTTTCAGAAAAACAAGTTGAGAACTGAAAATTAACTCAGTTCCAAACTGTTCCTAAATTTGGATTGACAATCTTGGTTGTTAATCGTTTTTGCGAATGAAAATTTTCTCCTCCTTATAAAGTAGAAATCATCAAAATATCAAGATAAAAAAGGCTACCCGGAATCACATCTGCCATTTTTTGTCCATTTTACGGCCCTGCGCTGCATGAAGTCTATACCGTCAGATATATATTTTTTCTCTATAATTTCATATTTCCCATCCTCATTTATTCTTCATCGAGACTGATTTTCTATTATTGCTTCTATTTTTTTCAGTTTCATCAAAACGTGGTAAAACAGAAAAACAAATTAAAACTGGTTTTTTGAAATTAGTATGATTAGAAACACAAACAGATTTTGAAAAAAAAGGAAAGGAAGTTCTCCTCAATTTCGATCTAACAACAAGCTAGTTTGGAAAAGATCCTAACCTGTATTAACCCTAATGAAGTGGCACCCTGTGAAGTAACAAACATAACTTCAACGAAACTGGAAAGTAATTTGTACAAGTAACGGAACTCTGTTAGAGATCTACTGTCCACCCATCGACTCAAATTCCTATCTCAAACTTACATTCTTATTCTGCAACAGTACAACTCTAACATCATTTGCCAACTCTTCATTTGCCTTTCTCTCTCGTTCCTCTCTAGAAGTCTCCTCTCCAAACCCTTGCCAAACATCTTCAGATGACATCTCTTCCGACAAACTATTCTTCTTTCCACTCTTTCTTCTCACTGGCTCTCGTTCGTCATTATCCAAAGGAATGGAGTTGTAGGTGTAGTATTCCCTAGTCTCTTCAGTTCCCAAGTCTCTTCTCTTTCTTTTTGTTTGTTCAGTCTCCAGAATGACTGTCTTGGTGTCCAAAGTATGATTGACTTTCGAATAAATCACAAGGAATGGAGTACTTTTACGAATCATTTCTGAGTAGGGTCTCATCTTGGAATGCTCTCTGGTGATACGGAATACTGCTTGCTTGGCATCCAAGTGATAAGAATCAAAAATGGATTTGGTTGCATCCCAGACCACTTTGTAATCCTCCATTCCCTCATCTCCTCCTGTACTTCTACGGATCTTTTTCAACGTCTGCTGTCTGCAATAAGCATTCACACAGACTGACTTGGCACGAATCTGGCGAGAACGTCTTCTGGAGAAGGCGTCACGTTTTCGAAGGAAGAAATGAAGTTCAGCTCTCATTATGGATTCATGAGCGTCGAATCCTTCGACATCGAATACAAGGACTTCTTGACCGTCGAGTTTTCCAACAGCAGGTTCAATGGCGCGGACGAGGTTGCCATCTTCGTTGGAGTCTTCGTCAATGAAGATCTGAAAATATTCAAAGTTCGCGAAACACGCTCAAGTTTTCTTTGACTGAACATAAGAAAATTTGATTAATTTTGTGACGTTAATGAAACATTGTCGTTTTCATAACATTATTTTCGCAAAAGAACCGAAGTAACAGAAAAATAAAGAATAAAACGAACGTATTGAAACGATCGATTTTGTCTACTTTCGAAAAAAAAAATAGATCAGACTAACCTGATAAAGATCCTTCATGTGCTCCGTCAGTGTGTGAGATGGGCGGTGGAATGAAGTGATATCTGGAAATAGACGGGTTTTTAGACAATTATCCACATCAATTGAGCAGACAAAAATTGTTGTCGTTTGTGCTGACAGTGAAACAGTAAATTTTTGTTCAGAAATACTGAAATCATTTGGAACCGTCGTGTCAAACTTTTTTTCAGGAGTAATAAGAACCAGTAGCATAGTAATAGAGACATGTAGTCATATTTTTATTTACTGTTGAAAAACCGAACAATACTGTCTTAACTTGACACCTGATTAAATGACCATAGAGAAACAGAGTAAAATGGATGAAAATTTTTGATTTGTAGTAAAAAATCACAAAACTTTACTATTGCAAAAAGTACATTTTCAAACCAAATTGTTGGTGCAATTTGCTATGCTTTGATCTAGAGGCTCAAAGGAATTCTGATATTCTGATTCTTAATCTCTGGAGTGGCCTAGACATCCTAAAATAAATTTGTTTCAACAATATGCTTTCTAAGGGTAAGCTTTCTTTTCAATCAGTAACTCTGAATTAGGATCTAGATCATTGTAAAAAAGAAGACTAAGATAATCAAAATGACTTCCATGTGGAACGTTTTTGGGTGAAGTGAAACAGAAAATTGGTGTTCGGCTAGCTTAAACGATCTTTTAGAGGAGTTGTAAAGAAACGTGTCAAGAACTGAGTGCTTCAGCAATCGACTGAGCAAATGGTGCTAACGAAACAGAAGATAAAGTTGGGAAGTAAAAAGTGATTTGTTATGAAAGTTACACATGATCAGTGTTACTCATTCATGTGATAAACGACTTTCTAACTTTTGATATGTTAAGAGCAATGTGCCATTAACAGCAAAGCCCATTGAGCACTGCATATGGCAAGGCATGGAGTCTCACAAGGTCTTATAGCTCATAACTGTGGAGCCGAAAATCATGATGGTGGTAGGCAGCATTAGATGCAACTCTATTAGAGAACCAACATCTGAGCTAGTGGTCATCACCTCATACGTCATACTCAATGCTAACAAGTGGAATATGTCCAATCCGTTATATTGAACTATTTTTATATAAACCAACAATTACGTTTTCAGATTGTTCAGAAAACTAACTTATCAGTTCCAATTTTTAATTCTCCAGTTGCAATCTTTTGTGAAAATGCTTCAAAATCCTTAGTCAAGAACATGTTCTGTCTTTAGCAATCGAGGCAACTCTGTTACTACTTACTATCCTACTTACCAAAGTCATAAAACAGAAAAAAATCTTTCAAAACCTGTAAACTCACTTGGATCCGAACTCTTGAAATGAAGCAGATCCCTGATTGTTTCATTGACCAAATCAACGTCCACTTTCACACCAAACACTATTGAAAATGCCAGGGCTATTGAGACGAAATGTAGTCGTCTCATTTTTAGGGGAGAGAGAGCTCTGAAAATATGAAATTGGACGTTTTCGAAGCAGTCCAAAAAAGAAGGAGCCAACATAAGATGACCATAAAACGGAAAAAAGTTTGAAGAAGAAAAAACCAAAAAAAGGGAAAAAAAGTTCAAATTCCCATATCGGTGACAAGAAGTGACAAAAAAAAGAGAAGGGATGTGTGACAGGGGGGACATTGCTCTCTGGAGAGCTAATAGAAGAACGAGAAAAGGTGACATGTCAAGGACACTTTTTGAGATATTCGACACTTGGGAATATATAGATTTATGGACGTTTTTAGAAAAGAAACGATCATTCCCGAATATTCCGCCGGAAGTCAGGACGGGGATTTTGGAACCAGAATTTTGGGAACAGAGATAGGGAAAGAAGAAGTAGGGTTCAGCGAACCGAGCTAATATTGATGCTTATCTTGAAACATGAAAATAAGGAAAATGGGGAGGGGGGAGGGGGTGTTGAAAGTAAGTCTCATGAGATAATGAAACTTTGGAGAATGAAATTAGAGATGGGAGAATTGGAAAAAACATTTCCATCAAAGTCGTAACATTTTTCTGATTCAGTGGATACGGAAAATAAGTACTCGAAACGGTAAATTATTATGAGAGAGAAGACTGGGACTCAAAAAATTGTTTTTTTTTGAAAATTTGACAGGAAATCATTTTGGCGGGTTTGAACATAGGGCCTTTTAACGAGTCAGCAATACCTCTACCGGCGCTACGTGGCCAGAAAAACCCGATTGAAGCAGTTTTGGACAGAACCAATACAACAAGAGTTCCCACCTCTTTTAAGAAATTGAAAGCATTATTTGAAAAATTACAGATATCTTTATAACATTTTCGCTTTTCATTGGACTGAAAAAATAGTAACAAATTATGAAATGGCTAAATCAAACTTTTCTAAATCAGGAAGTATTTCAAGAGTCTTTGAAACACAAAATGTTTTTTAGCTCGGGCTTCTAGATACAAAATTATATAATGCCACTTTTTGATCAAGCACATTTTGAACAAAATAAAAAATAATACTGAAACAAGACTATCAGAACAGCTTTCGATTTTGCTTCATTGCGTTATTAATGGCATTCGCTTGGATTCGCTAAAGCTGTTTCTGTGAAAATTTTTCAAACACACAAGAAAACCTAATTAAGAAAAAAACAAGAAGAGGTTAAACATATAGATGGAAAGTATTCAGCAAAACCAGACCTCGGCAATTCAATACCTCAACGTTGTGAAACTGCAAAAGAATGAGAATTCAATAAGTTGAAAATAGGAAGCTTCAGTATTAAGAAGATATTGATAGCCGGTATTTACAACCTAACTGAAACAGTTTATTTCAAAATTGGGGGTAGCTTGGTCTAGATGAATTTCAGAGGAAAAAAAAAACAGCTTGAGTAACTTCTTCGGGGTGAGATAAATGCTCGGAATGAGCAACCAGATAGATAGCTCATTGTCAATAGTAAAAAAAACGGAATCAACATCTCAAAAAGGGTATGAAAATTGCTTCGGATATTCTCATAGAATACTTCTTGAGATTTCAGCAAGATATTCTAAATTGATTAAAAATTTGCTGTGGTCGAGCCCCACGATACAAAACAATCATTGAAAAAATGCATGATTAAATTTATTGCAGGAGAGCGAAACAGCGAAAAAAAAGTTTACCAACTTCATGAAACAGTCGAATTTCAAGAAGTTCAAGGCACTTCATAGTAAAATACTTCAACGAGAGATGATACACCAGCACTAACAAAAACCTCACCACAAAACAAAAAAAAACCAGCACGAAACAGTAATTCAGGAAATAGGTTGTTGAAAATTTTAAATTCTTATGATCAAACACCTTATGATATTTAAGTGAGATACACGAGATTCGCGACTGCTGTTGAAGCCCTTTCAGCGAACAGTTATCCCGGAATTCATTTAATAGGCGAAACGGTGAAACTATAGTTAAAACCTTGGCGAGTGTATCAATAGAACGGGAAGAACAAGTAACACAAAATTTGTAACCAAATTTACTTTTTTCACAAAACAGTCGAAATATTCTTAGAATTCAGGATGTTGAGATCCAGCCCGAAAATCTAAGATAAATAATGGGAAAAAAATGTAGAAATAACTCGAAAAGAAGAAAAAAAGGAATAAAGTAAAAATGTTCCAATTTTCAAAATGAAGTTGAAACAGAGAAGATAGATGTCAAATCCATATATATTTTAGTGTTACCTTGGCAATGAGAAACTCACGAACGGCATCATTTGAATAAGGAGACAAAAGGGGGGAGGGCGAACAACTTACGCGCCGCGCATTTCGGAATCGGTCCTCTCCTCCGCAAAAAAGGAAGAGAGAAGGGAGAAAAAAGAGTCATAAAAATGAATAACGAGAAAATTATTGGCTTCTATTTCTATTCCCCGCTCTCCGACAACACAACGACGCAAAAAAAAGTTTTGTAGTAGCATTTGGGTAGCCGACGATCGTCTCGTCATTGTATGTATGGTTTGATTGGATACATTTGACATATACGGAGAGAAGAACTAATTGGGGGAGGAGGAGAAGGACAGGAGTAGTGCCAATGGTGACATGATAATGAGGAGATATTTTGTCAGAGAATGGATTTTGGATGGAAAAGATTTTTTTTTGAAGATTGAGGAATGATTTTCAGAGGAGATAAAAGTTGAGTGAACTAAAAAAGACATAGGACAACACATTAGAATCGGGGTTTAATGCTAAAATCTAAAAACCTCTCTGAAGCAGAAAAAATTGCTGTTTGTGTTTAAGATTTTCATTTAAGGAGTTTGGTCCCTTTCAAAAGTGTTATTTAGACATTCAATGGGTAAAAACGGAGCAGTGAATAATGTCCCGTAGCTGTCAAAAAACAGTATTCATGAAACATAATTTTTTCCTAAAATTGTTACAAGAGCTACTCAAAAATCCCAATGATTGAAGGAGGATGGAACTCAAAAAACCTTTTATTTTTCTAAAGCCTACAATGCTAGATGCGTCTAGTGGGTCCAAACCCGGAGTCAACCGGTCTGGCAGTTCATCGAAAGGGGAGGCTTTTTTCAATTCATGAATGGCTCCCTTCCCTTCACACCCCACTGGTTTTCAAAAAAGAAATCGATTTCAGATAGGTCTGATCAGACTGACAACCTTTTGAATTCAATAAAATTATCAGATGATAGAAACGATTTTTCTCACTTTCAACATCTGCATTATTAGGCAACTGTGATTACCTTGGTCAATGGGTTGGTCGCTATCGGTCCAAATAAAAGTTCGAAAGTTGCTTTTTTCCAGCTACAAAAAGTGTTCAGAACGGCTCGTTTTCCGAAAATTCTTTTGTCAGTTTTGAATCAGCCTATTATCTGTTTCTTTAATAGCAAATTCTTCAAACTCAGAGGCTCAATACGTCTGGCTATTACTGCCTATTGAAAAAACGCCAGAAGATGATAATGTGTTGAAACTGAGAAAAAGTATTGGTCTTTCCAGTGATAGGACCACATGTGAAAGATGAGGAACAGAAGAGTGCTGATGGATTTACTGTATCAAGAATTCGAGAAACTATGGTCAATCTCTCTCAAAAAAAAGTACTTCGAATGTCTCTTGAAATGTGCACTGAAGTGAGGAAATAGGAGAAATTGGAATGATTAGCTGAATTTTAACTATCTAATACAAACATCATGGAACAGTAAGATAATCCCAATATTTCTAACAAGACTGGTTATAAGTTGAACAACCCTGCTTCTCGTGAAGAAGGAGTGTGGTTATCTTATTCTACTCCTTTCATGAAACACCTGTTTCAACTCGAAGTTTTGAGCCTTGGCAAAAACTTACCAATCAATGTGTTTACTATTAGAGCAAAGATTATTTCAATATTATTAACCTATTTCGAAACCCTACTGTTCCTTGAGTTTCAAAGCAGTCAAGCTTTCATAGCTCCGGTTTTTGAAGAATCCCGTTTCACCTTGGATTTTTCAGCCATGGAAAAAGCAGACATGCAATGTTCCTAATCCACTTAACGAATTGAAATGGAAGCATCTTAAAAATAATAACTGGTGAATGCACCGTGTGATGTATGGTCCACAGTTTGAGCAAATAAACAGTGCAACTGAAAATAAATAACATTCGAGAAACAGTAAAAATGAAACATTTTCCTGTTTCAAGTTCTTATGGAATAGAAGAGAGGCATTTCACTTCATTCTCAAAACGCCTAGATGAGCCAATTTCAAAATGTTCTAACATTCATGAATTCGGATTTCCAAAAAATTCCGTTTCACCTTGGATTTTTTTGCCAACAGAAAAAACATTCCATTGAATACAGATGAACGGGAACAAAAGTAAAATTCAAAAAACATAACTTGCTGTCAGAAAACAGAGGGAAACGTTCGATAAACAGTGGAAATGAAAAAGTTTGCTGTTTTCAGTTCTCATGAAATAAGAATGGAGAAATTTGGTCTTATTCTTCGAGACACTCTTGCAGCAATTTTAAAATAATACCTTTTTGTTTGATTTAGACAAAAATGCGTTTTCAAAATCATAATTTTTCATTAAAAATATGAGCATTTCATCGCAAAAAATTTTTAAAGGCACATAGACTATCGCGAAAGAGATTTCTACTCGAATCATGACTTTTCTCACGAAAATTTCTGCATCTTTATAAAATTTTGGATGTCTACTGAACCTTCATAATAGGTTATGAAAAAGTGGGTTGCTGAAAACTTATGAACATTTACAGAGCAACTAAACCTAGAAAACATTCAAGAAACAGTAAAAATGAGATAATTTCCAGTTTCAAGTTATTATGGAGTAGAAATTTAGGAAAAGCCATTATTTTCTTTTGAAAAATAGGTCAAACTGCTATTATTCTGGATTTCAGAAAATTCTGTTTCAGCAACATTTTATGAAAGTTCGGAGATTGCAACATTCAATGAGTCATAGACTTTCTTGAAAAAATCCATGAATCGTTTTTCGTTGGATCAGAATATGAATTTTTTTTGTAATTCATCAGAGAGCAGTGTAAAAAAAAGTAAATAATGCAAAACTGAGTGAATAAGTACTGCAGAAAATAACTAGAATCGAAAAAAAAAAACATTCGGAAACGGAAAAACTTTTTCCTGTTTCAAGTTGTCGTCTAATTGAATTGTAGGCACTTTTCTACAGTCAGCTTTTGGTTAAAAATGGTTCAAATTTCAGAGAATAATGTTTCAAATTGAACTTTCAAACTCAGGGAAAAAGCAACCTACAGTTTTTACTATATGTTAGAAAAAAACTTAATAATGCGCCGGAATGAAAAATTATTTTTTAAGCCCTTACAAAACGAACAGGAATGTGCAACTGAAAACAACTAGAACTAAGAAAAAACCTAGAAACAGTAAAAAATCTATAAACCGTTCAGAACAGGTGGTGTTCCAAGGACATCCGAATCTCAACAAACAAAAAACAAAAGAAACGAATTAACCTTCCCCTCCTCCTCCTCCAACCCCTCCGAAAGCATCCATCCGCATGGATTGCCTCCTGTCAATATGTTTCAAATTACCTCATTACGGTAATTATCCCCCAGACATCTTCCGAAATGCAAAAGGCGAAAAAAGAACAAAAAGAAATCGGATGGCATCATAAAAAAAGAAGAAAGGGCATGCCAAAAGGAGGTAAGGGGGAGGAGAGAGGGGGACATGCATGTTTGGAGTAGGCAGGAGATGATCAAGATGATGATACAATTATTATGTACACATACAAAGAAGGAGAAGATGTAAAGGTCAGATAAGAGAAAGCGGTGGAAGGAGGGCAAATAGGGGTGAGGGGAGGAATGGTGATTAGCACCTAGAGCACCATCACAAGAGGTCATTGTGATAATTAGAAAAGGAGATGGGAGTGTGATAAGGTGGGAACATGATTCAAAAATGATAGATGGGGGTGGCAAGGACCTATCAGAAGGGGTTTGTACTACGATTAAGGTGCGCGTTTTTCAAGAATATCAATTGAAGCTTAACATTTCTTATAGTTGAAAACGCAATTAATACACTTTATAAACAGTGATTTTTTAATGCAAATTCAGAATCTGAATGCGTGTGGAAACCAAGTAAAATGGGTGAAAATGAACTCTTTTTTTCATAAACGTTTGTTCAAAGCAATAAATTATTCAGTGAAGCTTGGGACTTCGGAGGAGGACAAAACAGGAAAAAATAATTTATCTAACATTTCGATGGTAGATGCATTTGATAGGTTTAACCCATGGCTAGTCTTGTAGATCACCAGATGCGCTACCTACTGCTCTAGGCTTTCTGGAAAGCGCCTAGGCTCTTTGGTCCTCAATTAATTTCTCATTTTGATGGAAACCCCGTTTTTCTTTCTACCGAATAAAATAAAACTGTTCCACAACGTCCATTAATTGTCAGTTTATTATCAGATTTTCAGTTGGAGCCAACAATCGAGTTTTTCTAAATTAAAAATGTTTGTACCGCTTTACAAATTGCAATGGAAAAATGACAAATGAATTAACCAGAAAATCCATACACGGCCTCCCCAAAGAGAAGTAGGAAATTTCGAATGAATTTTTTTCACGTTGACCTTTTGTTCAAAAAAGTAGTTCCCCCCAAAGAAGAAGAAGATGTTCTGTTATGAATATCTGAGAGTTCACCCTAATGCTTTCTGAAAGAAAAAACGAACAAACGATTAATATGCACCCATTTTTCAGAGTTATTTCAAGCCATGAAGTTTCACTAGATTTTTCGTTGAAATCGTTCATCTTCCGCTATATTTCTTCGATTGCCGCTGACTCTTTTGTAAAATTCAGTTGTTTTTCCAGGACGACAGCACTGAAACGCAGCGTCGATGTCGGAATCTATTCGGAATAGCGAGGAGCGCTGAAGGTTAGGTTTTGTTGGTAAACGACTGTCTAATGATTGATTAAATTCGAATTCCAACCAAAAATACCGTTTTTTTTTCAGAATCGGAGCTTGCTGGAGCCGACGGACAAAAGCAGTGGA
>GL379911.1:297177-311501 GCA_000143925.2 Caenorhabditis brenneri | reverse complement strand
GGTACCCGGGGATCCCACGTTATCACCTACCTAGAAAGCTCATCAAAATGCGTTCAGGAACAAAAATTCTTGAGCAAACGAAACAGTTTTAAATCGGAACAAAAACCTACAAAATCGGAAGATACGTCATGAAATTTGATGCTTTCGTTCCATACTCAGATGATTGCCTGTGTTTCGTAAATAGCAATTTTTGCACTACTTGAAACAGCGAGAACTATGGTTTCAGTTTGATTTCAGAAAGAAAACATTCAGGTAGAGTTTACGACAGCCTACAGGATTTCAACAAAAAATAGTATACCTACTGATGGATGTTTCACTCAGAATCAGTGTCAATAAATTCATTTTATGACAAATAATCCAATTCAAGGAATCACTATCTATATGCCTTTCTACAAACTCTTTATTTTCAAAAAAAAATCTCAGCTTCAGAATTTTGCAAAAAAATCTTCATACTAAATATTTCTATTGGGACGTCAGAGCAATTTCGAACACAAGCCACAAGATTCCCACGAAAATTATGCTAATCAATCAAAAATCCATGTCCCTCTCGGAAATCAACTTGCTCCATGATTCGACTCAAATTTCGGACGGAAGGATAGAAAAGAAAACAATGAAAAGATAATATGAGGGGTAGGAGGAAAGAGTGCAACACACAGGGGGTGTCATCAGTCGGTGTCCTGTCAAGAGAAGGAGGGAAAAGGTGTAATGTGTGTTGAAATGAGAGCAAATTATGTTAAGCTTAAGATAACATTGGAAGAAGAATGGGAGGGACGGGAAGAGATGACTCTTTCTCTCTTGTGACAACTGGCATTTGGAAGATCCACACAAACTAGTGTCTTCGGGACACTCATTTAACATCATCTTCGGGTGATAGATGAGGACACACTTTTCGAAATGGGAAAATATTTTGGTATGTCCCCGTGGAAACTCATTTGTTACAAGGGAATTGGAAAATGTATATAATCGTTATTTTTTTGACAAGAAACATGAAATGGTGGATAGTTCTCCAGATAGAAACATCATGTTTTTGAAAAGGGAAAAAAATTTTAATCAAAAAAGTTGAGACCGAATTAAATTTTTTTCCTTATGTCAAATATAATTTTACGATTCCTTGCTCATTTTTTTTTGAATAACGTGTGTTCATTTTCATGAAAAGCTTTCAATGCTCTCATCGCGGAAAATGGAAAAATTTGTATGTTTTGCAATCTGCATATGACGTTTGAAGGCTGGATGAAAAATTGATGGATGGTTAGTGTACGAGGACTGTGAAAACTCCCAACAAAATCAGATGGAATTGTAATGACAATTAGAAGAAAATTCCACCAATGAAAGAATGTGTAACTGTTGCTGCTAGTTGATATAATAAAGCAATGAAACTAAAATAATTTTTAGGTAAATTTCAGGAGTGTTACAAATAGATGAGAATAACTGTTTTAGAATTGATCGTTCAATGCGATTCCATTCTTTCGAAAAATTTAAGTAAATTATTTTCAGATTTCATAATGAGTTGAAATCGAAACTCGGAAGGAGTCTCCAGGAAAATATACATCGTGAAACAGTATTTTTGAAAAGTTCTGAACCGATTAAAAAAGATCTACCAACTTACCGTTATCAATACGCAAACGACATGAAATCAATACGTTAATACAATGAATTAATCAAAACCTAGAAAACTACATTATGAAATAGTATTTTTAAGACATTGACAATCAAGAAAAGAACCTGTATCGAATTTGTAAAATCTAAATAGTACTGGATGCGTTCGAAAGGTATTTTGCTACACAGTAAGAAAAAAGCATTTATTTGGGTAAATTATTCTAACGAATCACTAACATTGAGCAGCAGAGCCTATACTTTGAAAACTAGCGGAAAACCATTTGAATATTACATGAAAATTTGATAATTAGGCTTTTGAATTCACAACTTCGATAAACAGAGAATTCATTTGCAAACGCTCAGACTTAACATTATGTGAAGAATATTTCCGACAGAAAATGAACTTTTCGAAACAGGAAAACGAAAAAGAACAAGAGAAAATACAGGCCAAGGAAGAACTGCTAGCTTCAACATACACCCTATAATAATGAGAATCAAGAAACAGTTTTCCAGACATTTCGTTTTGTTACTGATAACCGATCACAGAAACGAATGGAATGTATCATCTAGTAGTTGATTTCACAAAGTAATGAAATAGAATTACCAAAAGTATTTTTTTTTCACTTTCTTCGATACCAAAAACAAATTTAGCAAAAAAAATTTAAAATAATGTGTTGAAGTCAACAAGAAAACTAAAAACAACACATTGAATATTAGCACCTGTTGTTTCCTACTACTACCGTATACAGCAGGGGGACTCGACCACTTGATTGCAGCCAATTTGGTAGGAGAATACTCTGTGTCGGCGCATTTTTCTTTGAGAGCTCGACGGAGCAAATGTAGTGGAAAAATTGAGGAATGATTTATTTATGAAGGTTAGAATTCAGAGTTTATGGAAGAGGGAGGTAAACTGTGGAGTAGGTGGAATAGGGTAAAGGATGAAATTCGATATTAGTTATGCCAAAAAATGAACTAGCTTGAGAATCTCAATTATTCAAAAAAATTTGATATTAGCATCTTGGAACAAGAATTTTTTTCCAAAACTGTACATTCGAATGAATTCAAACTGAAAAGATCAAATTCCCACCATGAATTGCCATAGAGATGCCTCTCTCAAAACAAAAAGAAGGTCGAAAAAGGAGGGAAGAAGTGACCGAAAGAAGAGCAAATAGGGGAGGTGATTCAGGTGTGTGAATAAGAAATCAAACGATAGAGAAGGGGACCAATTCGTGGGAATTGTTTGTAGAGGGTGTCTAGATTTTTATGATACTGTTTCAAAATTATGGTAAAAGTTCTGAGGTAATTTTTTATGTTAATTATTCGAAGCTCGCTTTTTTTGGCTCGGAGTTGAATTTTCGGAAATCTTCCATCCCTATTTTTCGCAAGATCTTGTTCAAAACCGTTCAATTTTCTCTAAGAAGCCAACAAAAGCATCAGTGTTCATCACTTCAACCGAAACTACCAGCACGAAATATCTTTTTTTTTTTGGAAAAATCATCTTTCCAAAGTCCCTCAACCAAATGGCCTGCCTGTCATTACCAAACTCACCGAACCGCCTGTTTCAAGTATGCTCGAAAATATTCTAGGATTTTACATTATGATAGGTAGAAAACATTTTTTTTTTCGCTGTTTCAGGAAGTAATTTTTTTGAGAGATTTTTTCAAAAGCTTGTTCTGGTTGCTTTATCTGTGACAAAGTTTATCATTCTGATACGGTTCATTCAGAAGTGGTTCCGAAAAAAAAAGTGGGCCACCGCCTCGTGTGAATCCTGTGCAATTAATCCTTATCAAAATATAGACAATCTGAAAAACTGTTTCATTCTGTACATAACTGTCGTGCTTTTGTTTTACTCGGAATTCTGGACTCCAAATGTATTTATTTGGTTGAAATTTATTCGATGAATTCAAGAATTCACTCCTGTCGGCGCTATATGAACCGTTGAAAAGTTCAGATCCGCCGGTTTCGATTTTTTTTGAAAATGGAACCCCAATTGTTTGTGAGATCTCATTCAAGGATGTTTAATTTTCTCTAAAAATTAAAAAAAAAAACGTCAGTGTTCCTCATTTCAACCCAAAACATCACCATAAATCGAAAATGTATCGGAAAAATCGCCTTCTGCGCATCCTGCGTAAACAGTGCCAATTCAGGTGAAAAAATCGTCGCTGTTTCAGAAATTCATTTTATGGAATGATTTTTTTTTGAAATTGGTTTTTAGATGGCTTTCTCACTACAAGGATTATAATCTACTTTCGATTATATTCAAACCATTTGTAATTGTCACTTTTTGTAAAATAAACAATCTGAAACACTGTTTCATTTTGGACATAATTGCTCTGACGACTGTCATTGCTTTACTATCATCACCCATTGAGTAAAACAGGAATACAAATAGCGGTGGAGACCAATAATGTTTTATGATGAATTTCGTTGCTTTACCAACATTTTACCGCCTCGTTAGGCTAATAAGAACCAACAACTAAAAAATGCACGTTCTATTGAAATACGGTCGAACCCCCAACTTTCAAAAGCCGCACACACAAAGTATAGTGACCAGCGGAACCCGGGAGATGTCGGCTGCTACCGTTTGTTATACTCGCTGCATCCCCTAATCACTTTGGTTTCCACCAGACGGAAGGGGTAACAAAGCCTGGACGACCCAAACGGAGTGGGCATGGCGACCTGCTCCTGGGCAAATCCAGAGTGGGGATCACTGGTTTTTTGGAGAAAAAAAAACCAACTCCCTTCCTCTTTGACCCCCCGTCGTATAATTTTTGGAAAAAGGATCTCGAAAGGGATCCGAAAATAATTGTCTTGAAATGGTGATTACATCAAAAGTTTAAATGTAAAAGTAGTCTTGCATAGTTCCTTAAATTTTCGAATTTTCCGATGATTAAAAAAACTGTTTATTGGTATATTCGTCTTGCACACAAATTTTGTGTGATGTTAGTTGAAGACGCGTTTTTTACTGTTTCACGAATTCATTTTTTGAGTGAGTTCGTTTGAATGATTAATGGGGTTATTTAATTTTTTGCCGATATTTATTTTTGCTGATCATACCTTCTACACTGACCTTTATGTGAGCTTTCTGCAACTGAAACTTCTTCTACCCTGGAAAAACTGTTTCAAATTGTGCATAATCTTACAAGAAAACTGTTTCGACTACTGGTCTTAATTCATACAATGAATTTTTTTTGTCTATTATTTGTCTAAAAAGTTTGAATACACTACAGGAATTGCATGCTCAGCATTTTTTGATTTTGTTTACTGCTTCGAATTATTACATTTCTTTGAAAAAAATTGAACATTCATTACGGGATTTCCTTTAGTAGATCAAACATTTGCGACTCAATTCTGTGTCAAACCTCCGCAATCGAACATCTATTCAATTCGAAAAAAAGCGGTTTCAATTTGCATACAAGTTTTCTGAAAAAAGTTAATGCTGATAATGTTGAAACACCAAAAACATGAATGAATAATGCTGCACTCTATTGAACAAAGTATCAATCCGTTCAGTTTTACTAGTAACTGAACTTATCAAAACTGCCAAAAAACACTTGAGTAATTGTCATGGAACTAAAAAATAAGATAATAGAACTAAGCCATGAAGATCATACATTCTGAAACCAGAATATTAAAACAGAAAAAAGCACGCTTCTTTCTCACCGAACTCACGAAAAACGCAAAAAAAAAGAACTAAAAAAGAGCGAAAACGGAGCGAAAACGGTCGAGAACGCCACTTTCAAAAGCCGCACACACAAAGCATAGTGACGCGCGGAACCCGGGAGATGTCGGCTGCGGCCCATTGTTTAGAGCGGCAGCTCCCAGCTGCTTTGATTTCCTCCAAGACGGAAGGGGTTTCGGAGGGAACTCCAGATAGTGGTCCATTCAACACGCCTGGACGACCCAAACGAGTGAGGGTACGGCACTCTCCTCTGGGCAAATCCTGAGTGGGACCACAGAATCTTCCAATAAAAAAATTTGATTGTGCCTCTTTAACCCCCCGTCTACTAATTTTTGGAAAAAGGATCTCGAAAGAGATCCGAAAATAATTGTCTTGAAATGGTGATGACATCAAAAGTTTTGATGTAAAAACCTTTCTTTTTCTCTGTTTCAATAAACTATTAAAGTGAATCTGGAAGTCCACGGTTCAATAACAGTTGTGAAAATTTCTCGAAAAATGGACAACACCATGAAGAAACTTCAACGGGTGCTACTCTGCATTAGAACTGTCCCGTATTAGAACTGACCCATAGTTGAGCTCGTGTTCACGACTTAGGGCTGAATTTTATTACAGAAAATGACAATGTGGTCTAATATAGTTCCTTAAATTGTTTTCCGATGCTGCGGAAGTACCCGGTTCTAACCCGGCCATTTCTCGTACGGGACAGTTCTAATGCGACCAGATCTGAAGCGGGTTAGCACCCTTCACCAATGCTACCTCTCGCAAACGACCAGGCGCAAAATTATTACTCGGAATCCTAGGTAAAACCTCAAACTACAAAAACAACGATTATCCTATACTGAAATTGCACATTTTGAAGGCAAAAACAAAAAAACACGAAAAGACTTGATAACCCCACTTCCCCCGCCCACCCACACACAAAGTATAGTGACCGGCGGAACCCGGGAAATGTCGGCTGCTACTTTTTCTTATAGGCGCGGCATATCTAATCAACTTTGGTTTCCACCCAGACGAAGGGGGGATGATCCCTTTATAAAAAAGGCTTGTCTTCTCCGGAAACCCAAGGGTTTTATGAAAATTGGAACCTTCTCTCTGGAGACAAGCATATTTTGGCCCCCCCGTCACTTCATTTTTGGAAAAAAGGATCTCGAAAGGGATCCGAAAATGATAAGTATGGTAGAGAATGTAGTGAAGTATCAGAATAGAATACAGTTCTTGTATTAACGGACACGATTGCACTACACGACTGAAAGTTGATAAAAAATGAACACCGAACTATGAAGAGACTATGAAGACCTCTTCACTGACGCCCTTAACGTTCCTTCCCGTCACCCTTGAAAAACCAGTCTGGTCCGGCCCAGTCCGGTCTGGACCGCTGCAATACCCTCCATCCCAGATTCACAACAAAAAACAGTTTTCAAAAAAACTCAAATTTATTATGAAAAATTAATAGTTACAAATTATTTAAAAAAAAAATGAATAAATGATGGCAGCAGTACAGAATTGAGAAAAAAATCGATTACAACAAATACAAAATAGAAATCTTACAAATTACTCAAATCTTCCTCTTTTTGCTGTTGGTTGCTGTCCTCCGTTTCCTCCAAATTGTTCAAATCCACGGCTTCGTTTTTGCAGGAAACAGAAGGTGTAGACTGGTGTTGGTGGGCGTGTCCTCTTCTCTTCCTCTTCCAATTTTTCGATTTTCTGGATTACGGTGGCGGCCAGCTGGGGTACTCCAGAAAATGGGTTTTTGAGGTATTTGGAGACCTTTTCCTTGATGTTGAAGTCGTTTAAAATATCCAGAGGGATCTCGAGAGTGACCAATTTGGTGAGGACTTTTTTGATTTCATTTCCACATCCTAAGTAGAAAGAGCAGGTAGAGACGATTTCGCGGGGATCCATATTGTTGTTGAAAGACATGATTAGAGAAGATGAGAATTGGTCTGAAAAAAAAGAGTTGTTTGATATAAATAGAAAGGAGACAAATAAAATAAACGAGAAACGATCGATAAAAGAGACAGTGAAAGAGGGCCACCATACTCTGGAGAGAAAGAAAGAGTAAATGACCGAGAAAAGGGGCAAGGGACCTTAATGGCCTCCACTGGGATTAGGGTAATCGATAACACACTCTGGGAAAAAACGTGACCTCTGAACAGTGGGAACAGGTGGACTGAGACAATGAACGAGGGCGTTCGGGGTAAATCAGGATTAGGGTAAGCAATAAACACCTGTTTGGAAGAATGTGGACTCCCAGAGTAGATTCCTTTCATTCACTATTGTTTTCTGCCTTAAGAACAGTGACTCTTTTTCTGTCTCTTTTTTATCGATCTTCTCCCCGTTTATCGCTGTTTCGCTTACTTTAATTAAACAACTATATTCTTTCAGATTAGTTCATCATATTCAGCTATGAATTTCAATGCTAACATGGACATTTGCTAAGTTGTAAGTGCGCCGTAATTTTTGAGAAAAACTAAAAAAAATCCGTTATCTCAGAGGTGTTTTTCCCACTTTCCGATTTTTCTAGAAGTCTAAATTTGTTCAAAATGTGCCCCAGGTGGTTCAAATGCTCTTTGTAACTTTTGGGAAAGAAATCTCGATAACTGCATTTTTTTTCGACCTGAAAGCCAAAAACCAAAAACGAAATATCAGAAAACTCAAAAAAGCTCGAATGAGCTTTCAATGAAGCAAGCTCATATAGCTCACCAACAAGTTCACTCCTTCTCTTCGAGGCTGATTTTTAAAAAAAATTCATTATCAAAAAAGCTCATCAAGACTCGTTATCAACTTAGGAAAAATGAGAAGTAGAACGGAAGAGCCTGTTTCGGTCCGGTACTAGTGTAATCCGGTAAAGAACAAACTGGAATGAATTGGATAAGCTTACTGGATCGGACCAGGCTGCGACCAATCGGATTGGTCTGGTCTAGTTTGGCCCAGTCCGGTTTCGTCTGGACCGGCCTGGTCTGATCCGGCCTGGTCCGGTCCAGTCCGGCCTGGTCTGGTCCGGACTGGTCTGGTCCAGTCTGGCCTGGTCTGGTCCAGTCCGGTCCGGACTGGTTTGGTCCGGACTGGTAGGGTCTGCCCGGTCCAGTCCGGACTAGTCTGGTCCGGACTGGTCTGGTCGGGTCCAGTCCGGTCTGGTCTGGAATGGCCTGGTCCGGTCCAGTCTGGTCTGGTCCTGTCCAGTCCGGACTGGTCCTGTCCAGTCCGGACTGGTCCTGTCCAGTCCGGACTGGTCTGGTCCGGTCCAGTCTGGTCTGGTCCGGTCCAGTCTGGTCTGGTCCAGTCTGGTATGATCTGGTCTGGCCTGCTCCGGCCTGGTCCTGTCCGGTCTGGTCTGGTCCGGCCTGGTCCAGTCCGGACTAGTCTTGTCCGGACTGGTAGGATCTGGTCCGGTCCAGTCCGGTCTGGAATGGCCTGGTCCTGTCCAGTCCGGACTGGTCCGGTCCAGTCTGGTCTGGACCGGCCTGGCCCGGTCCAGTCTGGTCTGGTCCAGTCTGGTATGATCTGATCTGGTCTGGCCTGCTCCGGTCTGGTCCAGTCTGGTCTGATCTGGTCCAGTTCAGTCCGGACTGGTCTGGTCCGGTCCAGTCTGGTCTGGTCCGGTCCGGTCCAGTCCGGTCTGGTCCGGACTGGTGGTCTGGTCTGGTCCAGACCGGACAAATATGAGAAAAAGAAGAAGTGGGAAAAAAATGGGTATGACGAGAAAATCGATATAGAGAAGAATGAGGTAGACTGCCAAGAGAAGGTGTTGTGAGTGTGGTCTGCCTGTAGCCCCTGGTCGAGGAGTCAATGTAGTTCCCTTCACCTTCCCTCATTGTTCTGTTATTGATGGACCGTTCTGTAGACGGGATTACTGGCATACTGATGACTGAAAACTGTGAAATTGTGTAAATGTTGAGAGTTTGTTCGTAACCCTCAAAAAATTAATAGTACCGACATTCTGACCAGAACGGCCATGTAACGACAATGAAACAGACAAACAACGGTCAAAAAATATAAGAGATCGCAGTGGAAAAATCAATGACTGTTTCTAAAAGCCAATTAATTTTTGTTAAATAGGAGGTTCCCAGATTTTAGCATAGAATGGTCTAGTTACAATTGTCCTTCCGTCGTTACTATGTGTTCAGGTAAATGTAAAGAGGAAGACTAATTAAAACCATGAGTTCTTCAAGCGTGAATCAATTGTACTGTTCCAGGGCGATGCAATAAAAGATCGAGTTTCATTGAATTTCAGTCCAAGGTCTTTGATTACCTTCAGATCTTTCAGAAGGTTCTAGGTACCTAACATAGTATTCTCAAAACAGACCACCTGCTACTTTCATAGGTTTAATATTTCGAAATGTTTTGATAACGCTTTTAGTTTTTATGAAGAATTTATTTTTAACTCGCTTTTTAAAAACCTGAATTCCATCTAATGCTCAAAAATCAAAAAAAAAATAATGTTAATTTGATCTACCTTCTTCAAGCCTTTTTCTTCGAGATCATTTTTTTCGTGGTAGATCAAAATCTGTCTGTTGTTTTTGTTTCTCTGGGAGATATCGATTTTTCTTTTGCTATCATTTTTTTCTTTTAATTGTTTTCGTTTCATTCTAGCTGTTTCTCTTTCCTATCACTTTCACAGTTTTTTTGTTTCCAGGTGCTGATCGGCTCTTCACTCTTATCTCGTGAAATGCCGTCAAGTATGGAGAGACTATGTGACTCACTAAGAGAATTGCTGGCGAGGATTAGGGGGACAAGAAGAAACGACGGTCAGTTTGTATTTACTGTTTCATCTAGTTTTTTAAGATTCAGTTGATTAATACTGGATGATGGGGAGTCGGCACAACGGAGATAACTAAAAATTAATTTCACTGCTTTATAAAGTCAGTAAGGTTTTCTGAGTTTTTTAGAAGACATTATTTCCATACTTTTAACAAACTTTATGATTTTCCAGACAACCCAGCCGATCTTCCCCAATACTTGCAAGATTTTCTCGATCGTCGCATTTTGATCTCCTTCCACCGACGACAAACACCCGAACAGGCTCAAAGGACCCTCCGGAGATACTTGAGAACAAGTCAAAGAGACTTGTTTCTTCAACTGGCCGATATAAGAAGAGTAGCCTACTACTTGAATTTTCCTGGTGGACCTTGGCCTCGAGAAGATTTTAAAAAGAAGGAAAAGAGGAAAATGTCAATGGAAGAAAAGAAGTGGAAACTTGAAAGATTAGTAGGAGCAGCGATAAATGAATATGATCAGAAACAGAATCCGAATTATGATTCAGATGATGATAATATAGATGAGGATGAAGAGGGGGATGGTATCCCCGATTACCCATATCCAATTGAGAGAGTCAGGAGATTGTACTCAAAGTTTGCCAGGAATGAAATTTGGGAAGCTGTCGATAGGGGAATCGAGTTGCACGAGGTTCTTGGAATGTAAGTTTAGGGCACAGCTTAGCAGTTAGTAAGGCTTAAAGACGCAGACAGTAGAGTGGTGCGTGGCCATGCGCTTTGTGCGCTTTTCATAAAACCTAGACGTCATTCGACGAGCTGGCCATGTTTAATCTGAAAAGTTACATTTTTCTCTGTTTCACCACATTCAAAAAATTAGCCAGCTTGGCGTGTGTTTCATTATTCTTGCCATATCTTCGTGATTACAGAATATCGCTTCCACATTTCGCCCGTGTCTCTTGTCTACAGTACATACTTTTCCCATTCGACACTCTCAAAGTGACGATTGGATTCCGAAAAGTGAATATCCGCATCGGGAATTCGCAGACCAACGAAGAATCTTATGCACAGTACGAGTGGAAACGTGATGGATGCATTGTCAGGTGAGCATGGGGCTTGGGGAAGCAGTTTTCTAGAAGTATGCTGTCAGTAAACCATATAAAAACGATCAACCTGATTAGTAATAAAAATTAGTTTGCTCAAATGACGTATTGTCGAAGCAGTAATTTTTTCCAATTCGAGATTTTTCTCACCACGTACTTCGTATTATCGCTCGCAAAATGAAATTTTGACGAGCTTTTTTTCTCTGGTGGGTTCGGAATTGGAAATCTGGAAATCTTCATCTGAGCCGCACACGACTTGAAAGTTCAGATGAAAACTTCCAGACTCTCAGCCTTCAATAAAACTAAAGGCTAGAAATTTGAGGACCCACTCACAAGACGACCATCAATTGAAATAATCCTATTACCTATCGGTTTGAGTTTGCTCAGATGTGTTATTGGTAGAACAGTAAATTCCGGTTTCAACATGTACTTTATTTTGTTAAAATTTGACTCAGAATGTTTCTTTAGTTGTCAAAGGTGCCCAATCCAAAATTGAAAAGTAACGTCCAGCCTAGAATTTATAGAGTTCTTAAAATAAAGATATCCCAGTTTCGCGAAACTATTAAAAAAAACTCTTCAGCGCTTACTTCCCGCTTAACACATTCTAATTTTTCTAATTTTTGCAGGTACCCCACAACATTCTACACAGTCTGGGGCGCTAGATATCAATCAATCGCTGCCAAAGACTTCTTTTCCTTGGTCTCGAATCCAACTCTAGTGCTGGAAAAACTAGAATTCGACATTGAACCATATGATGAGGAGAACGGACAAAAATGGCCATTAACTTCATTCTTCTGGAAAGTCAAGAATCATTTGAATACCATTGACTATCAATTGAGAGTCAGACGATTCGAAATGAAATTCTTCGAAAGACGGAAACAAGAACGGAGTCGAACACGTGAACAAGGCATGGTTACTGCAGTGTTGGAAGTTTTGACACCTGGAATTTTGGAATATATTGGATTATCGGTTTGGAAGAATGAGGATAGTGATGATACGGTGGATTTACTGTATCTTGGACATCTGGAACAATGGAGAAACTGCCGACAATTGAATATTTATGATGATCATATCCGAGTTCATGAGTACGATTTGCTGGAGAATTTCCGAATTATTGACATGATTCTTCCAGATGAAGATGTGGATTTATTGCTTATGGTAAGTCAGGTTACTGTATAAATCATCAGAATTCTATGCTTTTTCAGACACTCGGAAACTACAGACCCCTTCAACCGTGGCTCACTTCAATTACCGTCCAACCGGGTCTAGATCTCGAACGTGCTTTGAGAATCTTACGGAATTCATATGTGTTGGGATACATACCATATTATATTACTGTTGAACATGATACTGTTGAAGGAGGTCGACCTAGATTCAAGATTTTTCATACTTTTGAACCACTTTTCCGGTTTTCGGCTAGAGCAACCCGGAGGCATTCTTCAGAGGAATCCAGAGATTCAGAAGAGGATTCAGAATAATTTAATAGTTTTTATTTTCTTTTTGATTTTGGACTATTTTTCAGTTTCAAACTGCTTTTGTTGGTTATCTAGGTATATTTCATGTGTTCTAGAAAAAATTACTGTTTCATCAATATGTTGAATAAAAATTGAAAATAATTATCCAATAGTCCTGCGGGGAAGGGAAACTTGGAATTTATAAGAAAGTGGCAAAAGAATTGCAACTGTTGGTGATATTAAAAATTCAAAATTTCTGTTTCAGTAGGTTCACATGGATTTAGCTGTTTGACATTTGATAATTCTTCGAACAAAGAATCTGAAAGGTATTAGTTCAAACAGGGCTGCCGATTCGGTTTCGCGGATTTGTTTTGTCTCTGTAGATTTACTGCTCCGCCAGTATGTTAAATAAATTTTGAGTTTCAATTGACTAGTTATAACGTTCTAGAACCAGCCCCGGCGCCTAAGTGCGGGTTCGACTGTTGACCCTGGAATTAAAAATGTGATGCGCTGGAATTAAAAATGTGATGCGTAAGACGTGTTAGACGTGTTAGACCTATTTTGTACTATAACTCTTTTATACCATAACATTTCTGTCTGATATTGGAAATACTCGCTTGTGCAGGATTGTATCATTCATAAATCCAATTGAAAACTGGAAAAACTTTTCCTAAAGTCGATATTCATAGTCATGCAGTACCTCCCCATCATGGCCGCGCGGCCACGGCACTATCTTTCATATCTCTAACTTTCAAACAAAGGTAAGATCTTGGGGGTTTAGCTCAGTGGTTCTAGTCTTGTCTATCAAACACAAGGGGCTGGGTTCAACTCCACCGAGTGGGAAACCTTTTTTTCTATTTTTTTATTCGACATTTCAGCTTGTTAGGTTTCTCATTTATTAGTTCATACTCAAATTACTTCGTTAAGAACGCTTGAACATAGTAATATCATTGAAATCCTTTATTTTTATCTTATTTCATTAGCAAAAATTAAACTACAGAATTCAGAAAAACTACAAAAGGGTCCCCCTTATGAAAAAAATTTTCGGCCTTCGGCCGACAAAGACGAACGGTTTGTGAAACCACACCCCCTCAGACGAAGGGTCAACAGTCGAACCCGCACTTAGGCGCCGGGGCTGGTTCTAGAACGTTATAACTAGTCAATTGAAACTCAAAATTTATTTAACATACTGGCGGAGCAGTAAATCTACAGAGACAAAACAAATCCGCGAAACCGAATCGGCAGCCCTGTTTGAACTAATACCTTTCAGATTCTTTGTTCGAAGAATTATCAAATGTCAAACAGCTAAATCCATGTGAACCTACTGAAACAGAAATTTTGAATTTTTAATATCACCAACAGTTGCAATTCTTTTGCCACTTTCTTATAAATTCCAAGTTTCCCTTCCCCGCAGGACTATTGGATAATTATTTTCAATTTTTATTCAACATATTGATGAAACAGTAATTTTTTCTAGAACACATGAAATATACCTAGATAACCAACAAAAGCAGTTTGAAACTGAAAAATAGTCCAAAATCAAAAAGAAAATAAAAACTATTAAATTATTCTGAATCCTCTTCTGAATCTCTGGATTCCTCTGAAGAATGCCTCCGGGTTGCTCTAGCCGAAAACCGGAAAAGTGGTTCAAAAGTATGAAAAATCTTGAATCTAGGTCGACCTCCTTCAACAGTATCATGTTCAACAGTAATATAATATGGTATGTATCCCAACACATATGAATTCCGTAAGATTCTCAAAGCACGTTCGAGATCTA